>VMDO01028843.1:0-23370 GCA_007922755.1 Pedetes capensis
AATAGGAAATAAAAGGATGGAAAATTGTGTACCATGTAAATGCCAATAGAAAGATACTATGGTTCTATTAATAAAAGACCAAACTGCTTTTAATATTTCCTGAAATATTATTTGGAACAAAGAAGATCACTAAATAATTATTACATTCACCATGAAGTACCATAATTCTAAATGTACAAACATTGAATGATAGCCTCAAGTACAGAAAGCACAAGTTGGAAAGATTACAGAAAACATCACATTAATCTATTATCATAGTAAATTTTAATATGCTTACCTTACTAATTAATGGGTTGAGTAAACAGAACTTAGTAAAGAAATAGAATATTTATACAGCATAATTATTAAATAAAATACTGAACTAATCAATTACAGAATTCTTATTCTCAAGCACATATGCTCAGAATTTGATCACCTATTATACTACAAAGAAAACTTCAACAAAATCAAATGCAAATTATACATTCAATGATCTCTTGCCATAAAATATTCTCAGAAACAATAGCAAAACACACCCTAATCCTCAAATGATTTAAAACAACAACAAAATACTTCCAAATATCCGATTGAAATCTCTCAAAGAAATCTCAGTGTAAAATGTGCAAGGTTAAGAACATGTCGAAAAGCACTAAAAACCTAAACTGATGAGATATCTTAGATAAATCAATGATATTATAAAGGAAGAATGCCAAAAATTTATGAGGTAAGAGGTTAACCTAAAAGAATATAAAAAGAACAGAAGAAATGGAAATAATGCAAGGAAGGTAATAATGAAGATATATGTAAAAAGGATTGAAGTGGGACATAAAAATATGATAATCAATAAAAGAAAAGCTGGATCTTTAGAAACACTGGTGAAATGAATAAGTCGATTTTTAAAAGCTAAGGTTTGAGAAAGAGGAGAAAGTAAGAGAGAGAATTATTAACATTTGGCGTGAACATGGATCCATAAGTACAGATCTGTTTGTTGTTGTTAGGTGCCATCGAGTTGGTGTCTGACTCATAGCAACCCTATGTACAACAGGCGAAACAGTATTGTTAGTGCTTCTCTGCTATTCATAGGGTTTTCAATGCCTGATTACTTTTTGGGAGTGGGTTGCCAGGTCCTTCTCCCAAGCCTACAGCATGCGGTCTTCCCAGGCCATCTCCCATCCAAGTGCTAATCAGGCCTGACCCTGCTTAACTTCTGGCATCTGATGGAATCAGTCGCCACAGTGGCAGCACTGCAGGCACAGATCTGATGTTGTTGTTGTTGTTGTTGTTGTTGTTGGGTGCCCTCGAGTTGGTATCAGACTCATAGCGACCCTCTGTACAACAGGGGAAACACTATTGTCAATGCTTCTCTGCTGTTCATAGGGTTTTCAATGGCAGATTGACTTTTGGGAGGGGGTTGCCAGGTCCTTCTCCCAAGTCTACAGCTTCTGGTGTTCCCAGGCGGTCTCCCATCCAGGTACTAACAGGCCCAACCCTGCTTAGCTTCCGAAATCTGACCGGATCAGATGCCACAGGGCTACAGCTGCAGATCTGATAGACACTTTAAAAATAGTAATACTGTAATAATAATACTGTAAAAACAATAGCAACAAAAAAACTTCCTTTCTAGAACACTGCTCTCTAAATATCTACATTGCTTACTCCCTACAAACATTTTGTCCTGTAATGAATGATATAGTATTTGGATGGAAAAAACGCAGATTCGAATTCATGGTTCCACTGTCAGCACTTGATCATCCTTTATACTTAACCAATACTTTAGTCACCTCCTATATGAGACTTTTCAGACCTTCGCTATTTTTTTCCAAATACCCTACCCTAACTACTCTCAGCAAGTAGCTTTGCTTCCTACTTGAACACACTTTAAGGCAGTCTGGCCTTACCCACCTCATCCTCTCTTCTTTCCATGTAATAGCATTTGGACAATTATACACATGCACACTTCCTTTCTACCAACTCAGGGGCAGAGGTGGTGTTGATCTTATTCCTCCATAGCCCTTCTTTTGTAATGTTTTTCTAACACATCTTCATGGCCTCTTTGACCTGGATCCATTCTCCTTTCTCATGTATCTTCAATAACTTCCTAATTTATCCTAAAATTTTCCTTTGGTTAAAAGGTTTCTGTAAACTTAGGAAGAAAAATATATAATAAAAGTTCTTTGTTGCAGATCCTCATACATATTATTATGTTAAAATGTAATAGCACTTTTTTTTAACTTTTCTGCATATAAATCAAAGCTCATTGTAATCTTTCTACTATTATAGCCTTGGGAAAAGCAGGACAGGGTGATAGCTTTTCTAGAAGGTTGTTGTTGTTAGGTGCCCTCGAGTCAGTATCTGACTCATAGCAACCCCTCATAGGGTTTTCAATGGCTGACTATTTCGGGATTACCTTGGGAGTGGATTGCCAGGTCCTTCTCCCATTTTTGAGGTGTTGGGAATTGAACTCGGGACCTCAGAGACTGCAGTGCAGCGCTCTACCAACTGAGCTAAATCCCAGCCCTTTTCTAGAAGGAGCCTACTATAATTTGGGCAAATCCTGGTTGGGACTCCTGGAGAAGTAGAAATACCACCTTCTCTTAACTCAAATGGATATCAAGAAGAAGAGATTTGAAGAGGAAGTAGGATATGTATGTCCTGATTTTTCCTCTCCAGCCTGAAGTAGAGCTATTTGCTCTGTAGACAAGGTACAGGTCAAGGCCAGAAAGCCTATATTCTTACTATTTTGCAGGACAATTTTGCACAACCAGAGGAATCCACATGTAACAAGGAACGAGCTCAGATTATTGTGTGTTTACGCAGAGGCTAATCAGAGTTAGCTGCCTAGAATGTGAATTCTAGCTTGCCCTTTGGGTAAGCAAGTTTCCATAAGTTCCCAACTGGCCTTCAAACAGCCCAGAAACTAGCTAGAGAGTTTACTACACAAGTTGCTATAACAGCAACTATAGTTGTGGATCTGGGTTCAGTTAGGCTACATCCAGCCCCCAAGTGCCAGGAAGAACCAACGTGGTCCCAAGTTATCAAGGAGTATGAGGGGCCATGGACAAGCTCAGTAAAAAACATATTGTAAGGTTACCAGTTGCAGAATTATGCATAACTGAATATTATCTATGAGTAATTTAAAGTGAAAATTATTACAAGTAGGTAAGTTTGTAATATAAGTGGTTTTTAATAAAAAGCAACTCTTTATCTAAAAGATGAGGATGAGTGAGAAAGATTTTATGTCAAAATATTTGAAAACTACACATTTTAAAATTATTTTTGGTATACTATTATAGCACAAGGGGCTGGGATTTAGCTCAGTTGGTAGAGCTGCTCTGCAGTCTCTGAGGTCCCGAGTTCAATTCCCAGCACCACAAAAATGGGAGAAGGACCTGGTAATCCACTCCCAAAGCAATCCCAAAACAGTCAGCCATTGAAAACCCTGGGAGGGTTGCTATGAGTCGGATACCAACTTGAGGGCACCTAACAACAGCAACAATTATAGCACAAAGGGTTCCTATCTTGGTGGGTACAAAATTGAAACAAACACAACCAAGGTAAAGACTGAAGAAGGATTTATTTATTCTTGCAGGCAGAGAGCTCTGGGTATGATTCCCAAAATGGCTCTCTCCCTTAACAAAGAAAGTTGGAGACTTTATTGGGAAAGCCCATATATATTCATAAGGGGAGGCACTTTATGGCAGTTACATTTACCAGGCATACTCAATTTAAGATGTATCATACTGAGCATGTTCATTTAAGGTGATAGGTCAAGAAGGAAAGATGGCAGACGGGCAGGCTCCTGGATTTGTCTGTTGTTGTTGTTGTTAGGTGCCATCAAGTCAGTATCTGACTCATAGCGACCCTCATAGGATTTCCAATGGCTGACTGTTTCGAAGTGGATTGCCAGGTCCTTCTCCCATTTTTGTGGTGCTGGGAATTGAATTCGGGCCCTCAGAGGCTGCAGTGCAGTGCTCTACCAACTGAGCTAAATCCCAGCCCTGCATATGTCTAGTCTACATTTAAGAAGAATGGTGGGAAGAAATGTTTTAGGCATCTCTGGTCTGCATCCTAAGTCCCTGCCAGAACAATTTTTGGTTGCTGTTGATGATTTCTACTCAGTCACACTTATCTCACCCTTCTTCAGCTATGAAACAGATAGCTGGAAACCAAGAGCCTTCTGTGACTAAAGCAAATAGCACCTTGGGCCAGCTGTGCTACAGAAAGGGGCAGAAAGGATTTAAAATGAGATGCTCAGAAGAAGTAGCCTTCAGCTTTCCTACCTCTGTGGCTGCTAACACTATGAGTGCATTTAAAATGCCTAGGAAGGCACGGTGCCACATACATATGAACCCAGCCTCTCAGGAGGCTGAGGCAGTAGGATTGCAAGTTCAAGGCTAAAGTCAGCCTGTACAATTTGGTGGGAACTTGTCAAAAATAAAAAGTACATAAAATGATGTTGGGGGTTTAGCTCAGGGGTGAGAGCACTTGCTTGGAATGCTCTAGGCCCTCCCTGGGTTCAACCCCAGTATTGCAAAATGAAAAAATAAAATAAAAACAAAAGAAAAGAAGAATAAAAGGAAGGAATGAAAGAAGGAAGGAAGGAAGGAAGGAAGGAAAGAAGGAAGGAAGGAAGGAAGGAAGGAAGGAAGGAAGGAGGGAAGGAAGGGAGGGAGGAAGAAAGTTCTCAGATATAATTACAGCAAAGCTGTCTGTCTTTTTGTCCTTTTTTTAAACAACCATTAGCATGTAGTCGAAGATGCTCTGAAGAATATATTTGGTGACTCTCTACAAATTTATTTTCATGATAGCTTGTCTTCCTAGTTTCTGAATTACTCAGGATTCTCCAGACAAACATAGCCAATAGGATATCTATAGATATAGATATAGTTGTAGATGGTATGGATGATATAGGTATGGTTACAGATATAGATATAGATTTAGATTTAGGTATAGATATCTGTCTAGTCCAAATTTGCAGTGTGAGTGGGCAGACTTAATAACCAACAGAGCCAAAACTACAAATAAAGTCTGAAAGCTGTCAGCTCAAGAAATTCCTCTTGCTTAAGGAGGCTGGGCCTGCAGCCATACCACTGTGGCCTGCAATCCCACCAGATCTCAGAAGCTAAACTGAGTCAGGCCTGGTTAGTACTTGGATGGGAGACCAACTGGGAACACCAGGTGCTGTAGGCTTGGGAGAAGGACCCCACAACCCACTCCCAAAAATTAATCCGCCATTGAAAACCCTATGAATAACAGAGAAGCACTGACAATAGTGTTTCACCTGTTGTACATAGGCTTGCTATGAGTTGGACACCAACTCTAGGGCACCTAACAACAACAAAGAATCTGGCAGATTTTCACCTGATTGGATGAAGCCAACCTATATGGTAGAAGGCCATTCACTTATTCCAAGTTCACTGGACTCTCAAAGTCCTGAGGGACCCAAAATTTACCCACAGTTCCCTTTTCCTAACTTCATCTTTTGTGTTATTGAGACACACACACACACACACACACACACACACACACACCTCATCCCAGAGCTCTTTCCTGGCCCAGAACACTATCCTTTGTTGTTGTTGTTATTAGGTGCCCTCAAGTCAGTATCCAACTCATAGCGACCTTCATAGGGTTTTCAATGGCAGATTATTTCAGGATTGCCTTGGAAGTGGGTTGCCAGGCCCTTCTCCCATTTTTGTGGTGCTGGGAATTGAACGTGGGACCTCAGAGACTGTAGCGCAGCGCTCTACCAACTGAGCTAAATCCCAGCCTGAACACTATCCTATCTCCTGTTTAATTCATTTGGCTAATCTCTTTTTAACTTTGCATATTGTTGCCTAAACCTGCAGACAAAAGTAAATACTACTCTGTCCTCTTACCATTCCCTCTGCTACTCAATCAGAGGTCTTACTGCTACCTAGAGGAAGTAGTTATCTGTTCAAAAGCCTACTCCCATTCCTGATTGATTCTAGAATTGTATATCTTTTTAGCCCTAGTACCTAAAACAGGCCAAGAAAAGAACACGTTTTCAAAGTTATTTTTTGCTTATTTTGTTTTACATGATTTTGTTTTTGAACTACCTCTAATGGATAAGTTAAAATTGGCTGAGAGGAATAGTTCTCAGACTGTAGTTTGCAGATGTCTGAATGTCATTAAGTTTTTATAAAGAATCAGAAGATAAAAGCTATTTCCATAACACTAAGGTATTATTTGTGTTCTCTGCATTGAAATTTCCATTGATGGTGCAAAAGAAATGATAGGTAAAATGGCTGAATTTTTAGCACGAATCAAGAGAGTAGCACTAAGTTGTACTGTTTGTTGTAACTCACTGCAAGCTCTCATTTAAAACTAAAAAAACAGTAGATTGTCAATTTCACTTAACAGTATTCTTGATTAAAAGTTTTAACATTATTAACTTAATGAAATCTCAACCTCTGAATACACTTTTTTTTTTTTTTGGCTATACCTGGGGACTGAACCCAGGGCTTCACGTATACTTTGCAAGTGACCTACCACTGAGTTGCATCGAAACCCCTTTTTTATTTTTTATCTTGAGACAGGGTCTCACTAACTCACATAGCATGCCTCTGGCCTCAAATTTGTGATCCTCCTGCCTCCATCTCTAGAGTTGCTGGGATTATAGGTTTGTGTCACCATGCCCAGCTCAATACACTTTTTAATATATCTAGTGTGACAGATATGTGAATGATGACAAAACAATTTTACTGCATAACCAAGAAAAAGTATTTGTATCAAGAAAAGTACTTATGTGTTTAGTTACCTTGCTTGTGGAAATAAGCACATTTTTTCATAGAACACCATTTTAATTTGAAAGTGTGACAGGCAAACTATGGTTATTCATACCTAGTTATTTTGCATACATTTTCCCAAAAATGAAGAAAGTGATTTTGATATCTCAAGTACATCAGCTGACACTATTGATTGCCAGTAATAAAATTTGATCTTTCAAGTGAAAATTAGAATTTTGGAAACTTTGGTCTGCTTTTTGTGAGTTTGACAACTTCCCAACACTTAGACTTCTGATGATAGTAGTGGCAGTAGTAATGAACATGGTTTTTTATTACATAATGAAATATGTCAAAATTTGAAAGATCTGAATAAATTAGTGAATCAATATTGTCAAATTAATATACATGATGGTACAGAATCATGCAAGGGTAGAACACCCATTCAAAATGCAAGTGAGACCAATGGATTTCTGTCATAAGAGAATACAAAAATTTGGTTGGTATGATTTGATTCTATTTTGAAATTGCCCTTTATAACTCTACTACTTTTCAAGTTTTAGTGTAGTATCAAAGAACATAAAAATTATCTTCAAATAGTCCTTTTTCAATATAATAACCTAGCTCTCTTCCATTAAGTCAAGCAATTTACAGTAATATGAAACAATGCCTCTCTATTTACTAAATTTTTAAATTTGAAATACATATTTCAATAAAAATATGTTATGTTAACATTTAATGGCTTTTTAATGTATAAGCTACATTGTAAAAACTCTTTATGTCCTTCAACAATTTTTAATAGTGTAAATGGTCCTTGAGACCAAGATGTTTACTTACTACTACTACAGTGATGGGCTGGGATTTAGCTCAGTTGGTAGAGTACCACTCTGCAGTCTCTGAGTCCTGGGTTTGATTTCCAGCACTGCCAAAATGGAAGAAGGACATGGCAATCCACTCCCTAGGCAATCATGAAACAATCAGCCATTGAAAACCCTCTGAGGGTCGGTATATGTAGGACATTAAAGTCGATATTAAAGGTGTTGATATTAAAGAACATTAAAAGTATCGATAGCACCTAACCACAACAACAGTACAGTGATATCTATCTTTAGCCATAAGAGACTGACATAGAGTTATTTTTTAAATATCACTGATTCATCACTGTGTGCAGGGGCTCAAGCCTGTAATTCAACTGATTCAGGAGGTAGAAACAGGAGAATCACAAGTTTGAGGTCAGAGGCATGCTGAACAATTTAGCAAGTCCCTGATTCAAAATAAAAACTTTTAAAAAGGAGCTAGAGATGCAGCTCAACGATAAAGTGCTTACAAAATATGCATAAGGCCCAGGGTTCAAACTCCCAGTACCAATAAAATAAAATAAAATAAAATAATTTTAAAAAAAGAAAAAAAGCACTGTTTCTTAAGTTGGTAAACTAATTTAAATATTCACTTAAGTGCGTTTCAGTAATTGAGTCTGTATTCCTGCATAGTCAATTAGACTAAAGGTTAGAGAGATGGATGGAGTTATGCAGCCCAATTGTCAAATCCTGGCTTCAATCACTCAGACATATTAGGAAAAAGGAAAGAGGAAATGGACATTTTAGAGGTGATAGATTGAAATATTTGCCCCAATTATTAGTAAGATGTTGAAAGGATTTAATTTCTCTGCCTCCATGATATCATGATTGACCATAACATTTGCTTGACCCAAGGAAATGTGGGTGTGATATAAGCTAATTTTAACCAGAAGTTTTAATTGGAATCATGGAGTTCTGAGATCTTTTTCCCTCTCCCACAACTCCCTTACAAGGCTGTTCCTTCAGTCTGGTTATAGAATGAAGAAAACATAGAAAAAAGGTATATGGACAAAATAACATGAGGAAGAAATAAAGTATCATTTTTATTTAAAAATAAAGCATAACTGAACAAAATCAGAGAGATATGCTAGGTCATTAACAGTGTCCACCACAATATCCACTATTTACATAGATAACAGGATAATATTTTAATAAATTAAACATCTTGCTGGGTGTGGTTGTTCACACCTGTAATCCCAGCTACTCAGGAGTAGAGGCAGGAGGATTGCAAATTAGAGGCCAGAGGTAGCATGTATAACTTAGTGACAGCCTGTCTCAAGACAAAACATAAAAAATGGGCTGGGGGTGCAGCCCAGTGGTATAGCACTTGCAAAGTATGTGCCAGCTCCTTGGCTCAATCCCCAAGTACTGAAAGAAAAAATCTTACCATTATGTATCAATATATCAATAGTAGGATCTTGATTAAAATTTTTAATTATTTAAGTTAGTACAGCTTCATAATACAGTTGACTATTTTTTCTTGCTTATCTTCATCCATCTACTTCTCTTTTCCTAAAGGAACTTCACTTCAATTTATTTGTAGTAACTCAGCTCATATGGTTCAAGAAAAAATATCCCTATCATTTAGCTCTACCATAGCCCACATTGTTGTAAGAATACCATTCCTCCTTATCAAGAATTGGAATAAGAGCGGAAAAGGGTTTTAATCACTTAAGGATGCTACAACAAAGTATATTAGAATCGGTGGCTTAGAAATAAACATTCATTTCGCATAGTTCAGGGGGCTGGAAATCTGAGATCAGGATATGAGTATGGTCAAGTTCCGATGAGACTCATCTTCCAGGTTACAGACCACAGACTTCTCACTGTATCCTCATATAGTGGAAAGAAAGTGAATGAGTTTTCTGGGGCCCCGTTTATAAGATTAGTAATCCCATTTATGAAGACTTCACCCTCATAATCTAATTATATCCTCAAAGATACCTCTATAACATATGATAAAGTATATATTAAATAGTAATAAATAATAATTATTAATAATATATTTATAACCAATTAAATAAGCAACACATAATATAAATAAGTTATTTAGTAATAATAATATTTACTACCATTTGTTAAGGCTTTAACATATGATTTGGAGGTGGTGCAAATATTCAGTCCTTTGCAACAATTAGTCCAGTTCTGCCCAATAAAAACCAGAGAAAAAATTTTTGGAAGGTTATTGAAAAGCTGTCCTAACATTTTAAAAGAGAGTCATAAAAAGGCTTTCTTTCTCTCATTTCATATGTCTGTATATGAACAAGAAAGAGCATGGCTTCAGTTGCTATTATCAACCACCTAATCATCTAGGGGCTGAGATTTAGCTCAGTTGGTAGAGCGCTGCTCTGTAGTCTCTGAGGTCCCAGGTTTGATTCCCAGCTCTGCAAAAATGGGAGAAAGATGTGACAATCCACTCACAAGGCAATCCCCAAACAATCAGCCATTGAAAACCCTATAAAGGTCACTGTGAGTTGGACAACACTCAGCAAGACTTACCAGCACTTAACAACAACAACAATCATCTAAGGCCTGCAGCCATACCACCATAGCGTCCAATCCCCTCAGATCTCGGAAGCTAAGCAGAATAGGGCCCCTTTAATACTTGGATGGCAGACCTCCTGGGGACCCCAGGGCTGTAGGCTTAGAAGGAACCAGTAACCCACTCCCAAAAAACAATCAGACATTGAAAACCCTATGAATAACAGAGAAGCCCTACAATAGTGTTTTGTCTATTGTACCTAGGGTCACCATGAGTCGGATACAACTCAAGGGCACCTACCAACAACAACAATCATCTAGGTGCTTATGAGGAGAGATATAAACAAAAACCTGGACATTTGACAACACTATATAGATATTATGCTAACCAACAAACTTCTTTCCATCTGAAGTTTATAGTAACTGAGCCAATGGCTTTCCTTATTGTTAAACTAATTTGAGTCATTTTTTGACTCTCTGTAGGCAAAAGTATTATAAGTGCCATAAGATAGCTATTTTTATTATTAAATTTACCACTAAGTAGAATTCTATAGATTTTGACCCTTATATGTTTCCTTATTGCTATAAGGAATAATTTGCACTGGAACTAATGTTAATGTTATCTCATTTGTCAAAAATACCCTCTCCATCCATTTTATTGATTGATTCAGCCCCAGGTAAGGTCTTTTAAAACACTGGCTTATATTTTTCATAGCAATAAGAATTTATGAAGCTGCACTTACAGACAATCTGTTTAACCACAATTGCTAGTGCTTTAACGAATGCATCCTTATCTTCCCAGTGCTGTTTCAGGACTGTATTTGAGAGCAATATTATACTAAGTCACGTATTACATAATGACTATCCAAAGATGTTACTCTTTTATTCAAAATATATAGTGTTGCTATTTTTATATCATGTTTACTGTGTGATCAGATTAGGATACCAATAGGTTAAAGCATAATTTCCTTTAAACTAGACACACAAAGTCTCCTAATGAATCAGCAGAGGGTTTTTGGCTTCTTGTAAGAGACTGCCTAACTAAAAGTGACTTAAAATATTTTTTCCTATAGTAACAAAATAACTATAGCCCCAGAATTGGTTGACTATGTGAAGAAAGTCAGCGTTCATAGGTCATCATTGATTCTCCTGGCTTTTTTCATGGTCTGAACATGACTGCCACAGTTCCACATGACTTCTTCTATTCATACCATTCAAGACAGGAGCAAAGGAGGGCACAAGATTGACTTTCTTTTTTTATCAGAAAGGAACATAACTCATCCAGAAAACCAACAGCAGGCTAGTCCTCTGGTTTGATGGCAAACCAAAACCAAACAACAAGAAGGTGTTAGGGGATCATCCTGATATTATTGCCTTTTTTCCCTTACCATATTGATGCTCAATATCTGAACAAAATTCCAGTTTTGTTAATAAGAAATGGGTAATGCTGAATATGGGAAACCAACAATATCTGTCCCTTACCATATCTTATACAAGATGTAATTTAATCTTGGTTTTACTCAACAACTCTCCTCCTCCAATGTGAAATTTGCTACTTACTTCAAATAATAAGAATTGTTTTCATTACTTAGACAAGTATGTTGTTAGCATAAAACAAGAGTGAACAGGAAGGACTAGTATAAATACTGTCTCCACTAATCAGTCACTTGTGCATAGTAGAAAAGGTGACATAATTCAAGTGTATTCAATACTTGATGATGTAATAAATAGCATGTATTTCTTAAAAGACTATTTTAGCATAAAAATTGATGTTGTTGTTGTTGTTAGGTGCTGCCAAGTCAGTGTTCGACTCATAGCGATACTACTTACAACAGGCGAAACAGTATTGTTACTGCTTCTCTGATATTCATAGGGTTTTCAATGGCTTATTGTGTTTGGGAGTGGGTTCATGGGTCCTTCTCCCAATTCTACAGCACCTGGTGTTCCCAGGCAGTCTCCTATCCATATATTAACCAGGCCTGACCCTACTTAGCTTCCAAGACCTGATGGGATCAGATGCCACAGTGGTACAGCTGCAGGCAAGCATAAAATTTAGGAATGACATAATTTCAGAACAAATAATTTTTAATAAAGAGTAGTGCAGCCGTAAACATACATTAAGAATGGATATAGAATAGACAGTTTTATGTTTTAATTTCCCTCTGGAATAGCAATAGTCTTCATTCCAGCAGTGTAAATGAGCTAAGTACACATTATAAGTAATATGAACAAAATAAAGCTTTGGGAGAGAAGATTTTAAAGAAATACAAACCCATACATACAAATCATTCTCCTATCATTTCTCTCTATTTTTCGCTCTTGGTCACCAATCAAAATCATCTAACTTTGATAAGCTCATCTTTCTAACTATATTTTAACCCATTTTCTTAATTTTCATAAATTGATTTATTCATATATTTGGTTTATTATCACTTTGGAGCATGTATTGCATGTAGAGCACAGTGATAGGTATTTTAGCAGCATGATTTGTAGAGCCAGGCCCATTCTGTCTATTATTCTCCCTATTACCCAGCGCTAGTCCTCTGGTTTCCAAGCTATTAAAACATTTTTGGATAAAACTTACCAGAGAAAATGAGGAACCTTTCATCTTAATTTTCCTGTTTGTTTGTGTAATTTATTTTCTGAGTTTTTCTTTGTTTTAACAATGAACATCTTGTTCATCACATTTAGAGAAAACTTTAGTTTTTAAAGTTATAATGCTAGTTTTATAATCTTGTAGTTTATATAAAATGTAGTTTTACATTCTTTTGTTATTTGTTTTCATAGTGCCATCTACTTCATAGACTAATGCATATCATAGCACAAGAATAGGCTTGATGTCTGTTTTTCCTACTAGCCTGGAGTCTGCATTGTAGTACAGGCAGAACCTGTGAGTTCATCATCTCCCCTGTACAAGGAACCATTTCTGCAATATTATTGTAGCCAAGTCATTTTTTATTGAAGACATAAGTGAATAAATTCATAGCTCTATGTAAATTCATTTTCCACTAATCACCATTTTGTTTATGCTAATGCAACAAATACCAATAAGTGAAGATTGAATGAGCACATGCTACATTCCATTTACTAGGGGGATAAAGCTTGTGATGTCAAGGACTGCAAGACAGTGAAACCTATTTTTGCACATTGGAAAAATTTAACTATGATTTATAAAACTGGTAACAGAGTACCTAACCCAGCTTCCCAGATATTTTTCAATGTTTTAAATAAATCTGAATGTATGGAATTGCTTTAAATCAACACCATGTAATACTTTCTTCTCAAGAAGTTAGGCAGGGAATAGAGGGGAGGAAAAAGTTTGAAAGAAGAAAAGGTTATCCACAGGGCAACCAGGGCCATTTATGATGTCAAGTCCTTATGGAGTGGAAGTTAGAGAACTGAAATCATCTGTGCATGAAAAACACATCTGAACTACAAAAATAATATTCACAGATACATAGGTAATATTTCTTTCTACTCAAATAATAAGAACCATAAGAATTCTTTGAAAATAGTTTAAATTTGGAACATACTATTTCTGGTATCTTTTAATTATCCTGCCCAGCTTTACGTGCATGGTTTAAGAAGTCTTCAGAATTCCTCTTGCTAAAAGTAATCCCACCTACTTTGCAGAGTTGATTGGAAGAGCAAAGAACAAGTGTATGTAAGCATACTTTCTAAACTGTAAATATTTATGTATCCATGAGTTCATTTATTGTTTAGCTCAACAAATATTTACTGTTCACTTCACCAGGTGCCATCCTTCTTCCATGAATCAGACATACACTAGTTAAGAGAAAGACAAAAATGTCTCATCAAATTTACTTTAAAGTAGGAGACAACAATAAACAAAATATGTAAAATATATTCAGAGCCAAGTGTTAGGAGAATACATTAAACAGAGGAGAGTGATATGAAGTTTATCTATGAGGGTAACATTTATATTTGTTTGCTGTGAACCATATCAGAGAGAAAGCAAATTTTTATTAACCGTCTGTAAGTAAGGAGGTGAGCTTTATCGAAAACTGACAAAGTAGCTCCTCAGGTAGAGGGAAAAGACAATACAAAATTCCCTGAAAAGGAATTGTGACTTATGTTTGGAATGTTGGAGGAGTGGTGAGGAGGACAATATGGCTTGCCCAAGTGAGTGAGAATAAGGCCAATAGATCATGAGCAAACAGATGTACATATACATATGAGGACTTAGTTATCAAAGCTATCAGGTGATAGTAATTAGTTCTTTAATTAACAATAAATAAATATTTCCCTACTTGAGCACTCATAGTGCACTTCATTAGTACTTCATATTAGTCTTTATTATTTTCCCTGTGCCCATTGCTCTTATTCTCAGTTAGATCATAGGACTACCTCTTATTCCTTATTTTGTACCTATAACATTACATTGAACAAATTGTTGGCCTTTTCACTAAGTTGATCTTTACAAACAAATGGTCACAAATTTGTCTCCATCCTTGTTGTTGTTGTTGTTAGGTGCCATCGAGTCGGTATCCGACTCATAGCGACCCTCATAGGGTTTTCAATGGCTGAGTGCTTCAGTATTGCCTTGGGAGTGGATTGCCAGGCCCTTCTCCCATTTTTGCGGTGCTGGGAATTGAACTCGGGGCCTCAGAGACTGCAACACAGCGCTCTACCCACTGAGCTAAACCCCAGCCATCCCTCTCCATCCTTACATTAGCCAAAATAGAATTCAGCAAGGTTTTATAAGTGTTATTAATCACAGTCCAAACACCTAATGACCCACCCTGTGTAGATGTATACTTCTTCAAATTTTGTTTGAAACTATTAATGTTATGTAAAAATTCCCCATATGATGCATGTTCATTCAATAAGTATACAAGTACAATTCAATGACTGCCATGTGCCAAGCATTATGGGGATGCCATGCTAAATATGATAGACATGATCTCTGTCCATATAAAGACAGTCATGATTTCTAGTAATGCTTCTGGTATGAAAGTGATTCCTGTCAATTATGTCTAAATTAACTTTCAAATGTGAGGTTTAATGTTTTAAAAAACTATCGTTTATGTACCAGAGACATGCGAAGCTCTTTGTAGGTATTATTTTGTTAGTCATATAGTATAGATAAGCAGAGATCCTTGCTATTTTCAAGATGAAGATATTGAGACACTTGTTGTTTTTAAAAGTGCCAGAATTTGGACAGTATACAGCAAAACCTAGATTCGAACCTATATCTGTTTGACTTCAAAGTCATATTTTTTTGAGACAGAATCTCTATGTGCCCAGATGGCCTTGAACTGGTGATCCTCCTGCCTCAGTTTCCCCAAGTGCTGGTATTGCAGGAATGTACTTTCTCACAATGTACCCAGCTCACAATGTCATATTCCTAAATTCACAGACATCATTTCCTCAACTGGTTACCTTTTCAGTGTATTATGTGAAGTTTTGTGTTTATAAATTTTGTATTGAAAAATATGTCAGAGACAAACATGGCTTAATTTTGGGCTTATATCCATTTTCTCATAATGTCTAAGGACTATAAATGTCCTTACAACATCCAAGGTACTAGGTGTTATTTTCTTTGATATTGAAAATGAGTATATGCTGAGTGCCATAGTGCATGCCTATAATGGCAGAAACTTGGGAGGCAGGCTGAGGCAGAAGGATCATGAGTTTGAAGCCAGAGGCAGCCTGTATAACTTAATGAGACTCTGTCTCAGAATAAAAAATAAAAATGGGGCTGGGAGTGCAGCTCCATGGTGGAACACTCTAGGTTAAATCTCTTGGTACTGAAAAGAAAGGAAGAAAAAGAAAGAAAGAGAGGAAGAGAGAATGAAAGAAAGGCCAGTTTGCAAGTGACCATAGTTAAAGAGAGCAATAAAAAGTACAAATAAAGAGTATAAGTAGGACATAGGACTACTTAAAGGTAGCCTGAAGGATATTAAATTTTAATGATGATAATGATTATTCTAATTAACTATTACTTCAAGGCTATTTGTATATTCTTTCATAAATACTCAAATTAATTTTAAGAATATAATTTTACAAGAACCCCAAAAGTTTCAGTTTGCTACTCTATCCCACAAAGTAAACAGAAAACTGCAAAAAACATTAAAGGAAATGCATCCATATCATGGTTTTATGAGGGTGCTAACATTTCTCTGGCAGGCACTTTGTTCTAATGTACAACAATCATAATCTAGTCTCCACTACTCAGGCAAAGCACAGGGTTACAATACCCTCATAGTCTCTGGAACATATAGCCATATTCTGACATGAGTATTCTCCATAGGTGTACATGTGCACACTCTTCTCAGGAGATTTAAGAGCTACTGAGCTTTGTGCAGTATATAGAAAACTTCTGCTTGGCTTACTAGACAGTGGAGAATTTTCAACATAAATTGGCAAGGACTTAGATATCTCCTCTTGCTTTTGAATAACTGTTTCATTACTCCATTATTGAATTCTGCTAAATTACATTGATGTATTCATTTAAGACTGGCCCTATTTTGCCATAAGTTGTTACTACTTTTCACTTTGTGTGTGTGTGTGTGTGTGTGTGTGTGTGTGTGTGTGTGTGTTCCACATGTAAGTTGATCATCCTAAAGGCTGATTTTTCTCGCTCCTCCAGGAGATGGTATGTAGTCTTTGGAGTTTCATTGTTTATAATAAGAAGGCTAAATGCAACCAACATTTTCTAAATTTAGTATCTTTTGCAAAGATTTGATAGAGCCACAGGGCAGAATAACATTTTGAAATATGATGACTTCTATGTGATTTTCTCCCCAAAACTATCTCCTTCGCTGGGATCTCTCCCATAATTAATTGTGCAATAAATAGCCTGTACCTTTCTCTATGATTCCTCGTTTCATGTGAATTATTGGCTCTACCACTGCCTACTTGATTTTGCCAAGTAATGTATTCAGTATCATCTTCTACTCTCAATTCTCATGTCCCTCTCATGTCCCTTCCCATTCCAGTCCTCAGGAAAAAAAATAAGCAATTTCAATTACTATTAATGATAATATTATAGAAAACAATTAGAGTGACAAATAATTTTAAAAGATGCATATATTCTTGGGGTGCCAAAAATGTATACACATTTTAAGTAATATTACTGTTCAGAGTTAAATTGAATTACAATAGTAACCACTTTGAGCACCTCTTTCAATTGCAGAAGTTAAACATGACTTGTATTTATCTTTTGTTATCAGTATATATTGAGTATTACAATTTTAATACCTAAAATATATATACCTTTTTGTTACCCTGTGTATTTTACTGGCTTGAACATACTTTAAAGGTATTGCACTATACTTATCTATTTATCCATATTTCTTTGTGCTAGGTAAACATTCTAATATATGCTGTTTGCTTTACTTTGCTAGAGTAGACCATCATGAAATTAGTAAAATGAAGATTTCTTCTCCAATAGTTCTAGAGTTTTACATTACTAGGAGAGAATACAATAGTCTATTTTGTTGTTTTTCAAACAATATCCATGTGAACTCACTGGACTTCAAGCTCCTGGAGGCCAGACACTTGGTTTATTTCATCTTCATTGTGAAAGGTTGTGGGAATTTAGAAGCAGGAATTAATAGAACACTATATATGTGGTTTATGAAAAATAAGATAAAAAATAGTAGCTGTGTACATGTGCTTCACTGTGTTGAAAGCAAAGTAGAACAAGAATGGGGAAATGAGAGACGTTGAGAGACATTGCTCTGCCCATGCTGAAGAGTCTGTCAGTGTTGTACTTTGATTTACATTGCCTGAGAAATAAGTTATGCAAGTTTGAGGAAAAAAGCTTTGGACTCTAGTGGTAACATCATCAGCATCAGCACGCAACTATCTGGAGGTAGAAATAATGAACTCCTTGGGAAGAATAATTTAAAATGGAGCCTAACCTTCTAGATGCAAAGAATTTCTCAGCATCACACTCAGGTGAGGTACCATATATGTGCATCAACTGTACAGAAAATTGAATAAATTTTATCATGTAGCAAAATTTTTTGACCTTCATCTTACTCTCCTAGAAATTCAAATGCTAAGTCATTCACTGTCAGAGTCATGATATCGTAATCTATATTCTTCTTTGCATTTAAAGTACTTTGTATATGATAAATACCTATGACTTTGTGGAACATAATTTTATACAGTTAACCATACCTTCAGTACAACTAGAATTTGAAAACAGAACTTGAAAAGCTTAAATTTGGTAATCATTTTTATAGAAATCAGCCAATGTCCTATAATTTCAAAGAAATAGGTATACTATGAGCATAGAAAAAGGCAATAGTGAAAACAAAGCTAAAAAGGAATTTTTACTTAAAGCATTTTGGTATAGATTATATTTTTAAAGATATTTTAACATACATTATGGGTAACACAAACAGGCAGTTCAATTTAAAATGGAATTTTTAATGTTATATCTCTGCTACCTTTATAATGTTTTGATTTATTTCTAGGGAAGTAAAAGAATCTCTTTAAAATTATATGTTAGCATAACCATGGAAATTTGAAATTAACCAGATGTGTACTTTAGAGAAACAGGACTAAATCTAAATATATTTAGAGATATATAATAATGATTAAATGCCAATGGTAAAATCTTCCTGTTCTTTTCGGATATCTACTTAACATGATAAAATATCCTGGTATGCTTTAGAAGGCAGTGTCTGTAACCTGATCCAGTCTCTATTTATATAATGAAAATAAAACCACTTCCACTGGTTTAATACTGAAAATAAATTGCTTTCAAACTGATTTTCATATTATCTATTTATTCTCAAAACTACTACACTTCTACCTATTTTTTTAAAAAAAACTTCTATAGAGAAACAAATATTATTCATTTTTATTTGAAATCAAATATCAAACTTAAAATGACTGACACTGAACTGTATTTAATTTTCTTTTCTTATGCAAGAGTAAATAAAATAAATAATCCAAGCTCAGAGATACTGTTTTATAGCACTTTCAAACAATGAGACTAGGAAATGTTTTTGAATTGGAGATTACAGAATGTGAACTGTGTATGTCTGATGTGAAGAATAAGGTTATCAAAACCCCTTTGACTGTGTCTATGTAAAGCCAGATTTTTTGTCTGAACACTAAAACAGTCCTTTAACTCAACTGAGTGAAAGTTAGTTCATTGATGTGGTGTAAATCCTGGAGGATAGCAGAGATTCTCAGATCTATGACCTTTTCTTGGGAGAAATGAGAAGGAGCTGGGTGCTGTGATAGCAAGGATAAATAATGAATTGAGAAAACTTCAACATCTTTTCCTCTTACTAAGAAAATCTCATGGGAGGCAGAAAACTAAAACTGATTTTCTATAGGGAAGATTTGATACCTATATTGATACCTCACTTTCAGTTATCCCATATAGAGAAAATATGTTGAAATATAGTATTTTCCCTTTATAGATAAGGTAAATCCTCTGCATTTCAAAGTTCATTACTATAGATAGATTAAATACATAAAGCATGTTTATCTATTATAAAATGAAGATTTAAATGATGATTATTACCCAGGACTGATAATACCATGAAAACAGGAATTCTGATACACAATTGGTGGGAATATGAATTTATTTAACATTTTGGGAAAGAAAGGTACTATCCATCAAATTTTTAAACCTACAGTTTTTATACTGCCAATAACAATTCATTTATTTTATTTTTTAAAAAACATTGTGGTGGGGGAGCAGTATGTGAATGTGTGTACTATGCTGGGGATCAAACCCATGCACAGCCTCACAAACGCTAGATGAGTTCTCTACTACTAAGCTACATTCTCAGCTCTGCCAATACTATTTCAAATAATATATGCCATAAACGTCACACACAATAATGCAAGTATATGTGCATAAGAATATTCATTGAAAATTGTTAAATAGTGAAAAATATAGAATCCAATTAATATCTGTTAATAAGAAAGAAATTACATAAATTAAGGTATGTTTATAAGTGGGATATTCTGAAGCTTATTGAAAGAGTGGTATAATCACTACATCAGTGCTAAAATAGAATAATATTTTGCAATATACTCTTCAACAAGAAGAAAATTTCTATGAGGCAGTATACATGGTAAGAATATATTTCTGAGGGATAAAATTCACAACATAGCTGCATGTTATTGGATGTTGAGAAAATTCAGATAAGTACACCATATTAAAAACTGTGGTTATTTCAAGGGAAGGATTATATTACAAGGGAAGGAAATCAGGATTCTCAGATTTTAATTTATAAAATTTACTAATTTCTTAGGATTTTAATGAGCATATAGTTTATATATTCAGAAAAATCAAAACAAAAAAGTTCATCAGGGAACAATCAAGTAATTTGTAATATATTATTTTAATGATGCTATATTGCTACTAGTTTTTTATTTTAAAATTTCTTAGCATATTGAATTCTCTTTTATATCTTTATAAATAACCCCAAAAAGCTAAACTTGTTTGGCTTTTTACCTTCTATTTCTCAAATTTAAACTCTTAATTGCTAGATTAATGTTGGGCACAGTTTTCATGATTCAAATTATTTATGCATACTGCTATGACAATCTAGAGAGAAAATTTTATTTAAATAGTAATCATTAATGCTATTGATTAGTGTGTCTTATAATAAAAAGTAACAGAAGTTGTGTTGATCATTTAACTAATGGAGAAAACTGATACTTGAAAGAGATTTTTGCCTTCTTTGATCCTGAAAATATATTAGGGACATAAAAATAACAACCAAAAATGTGTGTTTGTTTGTTTCACTTAGAAGATGTCAGCAAATAAAGTCCTTTGTATATATCCTTTGTATATATCCTTTGTATTCACATCATGGTGAAATGGCTCATTTACGCTGAGACCTTTTATATATAATTCCATGCTCTACCAAAAGGAAGTATACAAAATGCTATTTAACCTAACAAAGATTTTGGCACCAAAAATATTACCCTAAAATTTTAAACAGAAAAATTAACAAACTGCCTATTTTTTATTGTCTCATGGATAGTAGCCTTCCAATAAATAAATAAATAAATAAATAAATAAATAAATAAAAAATCCTTAAGAAAAAGAGAAACAAGAAACTATAATTCCTAGAAGCATTAAATGTACAACTCTCTCCTGGAAGAAATTGCCAATTCCATTAATCTAGAACAATTGTCTATTAACAATCAGCTGAATAGGACTCTAGATCTCTAGCCTAAGAAAAGTGGGAGTTAAAAAATACCCCTATTTAAACATGAGATCCTTGAAGGGTTACATTTTTTGCTAAATGGTTAATTTAGAAACACCTACCTCCTGGAACATAAGAATTATAAAACACATTTTCTGTAGGGAAAAATTGGGAGGAAATTGGCAAAAACTCCCAAACTGGGAAAATGGCATTTGAATATCTGGTTTGTAAGTTAGAAATCTAGGGAAAATGAAGGTAACTTGGTTGCATGTTTGTACAAAACCCTTCCTGATTAGACAATTGGACTGAAAGCTGATTGGCTCAGGCCATTCCATGGGCGAACTATATAAAGAGCTGAGCTGCAGCAGCTGGACCTCTTTTTGGCACGGCCTTTCTGGCATCCCTTTCTGCGCCTTCTCGCCTGTTCCTGCCCGGACCACGATGAGGAAGCACCTCTCCCGCTGCTCTCCCCTGGACCTTCGGTGAGGAAAAAATGCTCTCCCGTCGCAATCATCGACAAGGAAAGGAACCTGCTCTCCGTCTGATCACTGAGGAAGCAACAGCTGTCTCCTCCTGACCACCGAGACGACCAACACAGGTGTTTGCCCCTGGAAGGCAAAAGCGCCTGAGGCTTTTCCTTTCTCCAGTCTCTGCCGGGGTCCCTAGGGCCGCAGGAGTCTGCGCCCCTCACCTGAGGGTCCCGAGTGAATTGTGTTTAGTATCTGTGTGCGCTGCGGCACAGCCTGTCCACGCCCCACAATCTTCTGCTTCAACTTGCACTCTGGGTGGAGAGGAAAGCTTTCCTAGGGATTTATAATCATTGACATGTGCTTTTCAGCATTTGGGCTTATTTGTGTGGTCTGGAAAATAAACAGCTAAAAATTGAAATGGCTTATATAGTTACCTCCCTGAAGCATGTGAAATGGGCAAATACAAATTCTTATCAGCAACAAACTACCAAAGATTCACACGGTTTCCACAGGTAAAGTCCAACTGAAAATGAGCTCACAATCCCAGAAATATACCACTATGAATAAAAGTCAGTAAAAAGTAAATCATCACCCCATATTAGACATGAACTTAGAATTTTGAAATTGTCATAGCATGTAATATAAAGGAATGACTCAAAAACATGAACAAGAAAGAAGATGCTTTCAGAAAAGATTAGAAAAATTTAATATATAGCTGAATAGAATTTCCTAAAATTGCAAATGTGGTTAGTGCCATTAAAAACTCAATGAAGGGTTAAACATAGCATTAGATAGTTCAGAGAGAATTAGTCAACTAGAAGATGAAAACCACAAATTTCCAGAAAATGTAGCACAAAGAGAAAGAAAAAATATGAAAGAGAAGTTAAGAGATATGGCTATAAAATTACCTAAAGATAGCTAAAACTTTCTCAGAAAAAAAATTACATTGTCATCTTTAAAAAACATTTTATTCTTCTTGGTTATTCTTATTCAGATTTTATGTAAGATTTCTGTTGGAGTATTAGCATAATGAATTTAATCTGAAGATTTTGTGAGAGGGAATTGCCAATTTGATATAGCAAAACAAACAAAACAAACAAAACAAAATCTTATGAGTTGCCAAACTGTTCTTTTTTGAATCTTTGATTTGATCAAAATTAAATGATCTGTCATGGACCTTCATAGTGCTTAAGAATTAATAGTACAGGGGAATCACAATCCCTGACTTCAAACTTTACTACAAGGCAGTGGTTGCAAAAACAGCTTGGTACTGGCACAAAAATAGGCCCGAAGACATCTGGAGCAGAATAGAAGACCCAGAAATACCTCCACACACCTATAGCCACCTTATTTTCGACAAAGGAGCAAAGCAAATAAACTGGAAAAAGGACAGCCTCTTCAACAAATGGTGCTGGGAAACATGGTCATCCACATGCAGAAAAATGAAAGTGGATCCGCATCTCTCAATATACACGAGAGTTAACACAAAATGGATAAAAGATCTCAACATAAAACCAGAAACTTTAAAACTCATAGAAGGCAAGATAGGCAATACACTCCATCATATAGGCATTGGAAAAGATTTCCTTAATAGGACCCCAATTGCTCAAGAAATTGCAACAAGAATAGATAAATGGGACCACATCAAATTAAGAAGCTTCTGCACAGCAAAAGAAACAAT
>VMDO01028844.1:0-12783 GCA_007922755.1 Pedetes capensis
TGTCTTTGCCTCCTGAATCCTTGCCACCATGCCCGAACTCAAAAGGATATCTTCCAACAATAAATCTGCAATATTTGTAAGGCCAGTGATCTTTTAAATCACGTAAGATTATTAAATGCCTATCTTGCTGAAAAGGGCCTGGCAATCCACTCCCACAGCAATCCTGAAACAGTCTGCCATTGAAAACCCTATAAGGGTTGCTATGAGTCGGACACTGACTCGACGGCACCTAACAACAACAACAACATCTTGCTGAAGATGTATAAACTCCATTATTACCTTTTAATATCCCCTTTAACACAGTGCTTCCACCTGCAGCTGTAGCCCCTCTGGCATGCGATCCCATCAGATCTAGGAAGCTAAGCAGGGTCGGGCCTGGTTAGCGCTTGAATGGGAGACCACCTGGGAACACCAGATACTGTAGGCTTGGGAGAAGGACCCGCAACCCACTCCCAAAATTCAGTCTGCCATTGAAGACCCTATGAACAATAGAGAAGCACTGACAAAGTGTTTTGCCTGTTTTACGTAGGGTTGCTAGGAGTCGGATACCGACTGGATAGCACCCAACAACAATAGTTAATCAGAGTGAACATAAACATAATAAAAATATCTGGAAACTCTCCAGATAGCAAATTTCCTTACATAATCAAAGTAGGCCTGCAGCCATAGCCCTGTGGTATCCGATCCCATCATATCTCTGAAGCTAAGCAGGGTTGGGCCTGGTTAGTACCTGGATGGGTGACCCCCTGGAAACACCAGGTGCTGTAGGTTTGGGAGACAGACCGGCAACCCACTCCCAAAAATCAACCCACCATTGAAAACCCTATGAAGAGCAGAGAAGCACTGACAATAGTGTTTCCCCTGTTCTATGTATGGTTGTTATGAGTCAGATACTGATGGGAAGGCAGCTAACAACAACAACAACAATCAAAGTAGAGTATTTCTCACACCAATCCTCTCACCTGAGGTAAGCCCTACTTCCTCTATTTTACTAGTTTTTTTGAGTCTGGTTCATAATTATTACTTCTGTCCAGTTTTGCTTATTAATAATAATTGGTTTACACTTACCATGAGTTTATATGTCTTCTAATAATATCACAGACACTCAAGTAAATATATCTTTTCAATCAAGACTATAAATATTAGAATATTTCTATTTATAAATAGCAGCTTGCAGGACTTATTTTTGCAGAAATAAACCAAATATTTTAAATTATTATATCACATTTCAGTAAAATTGAAAACATTTTAAAATAAATCATTTAACCACCATGATTTCATTTGATAAATATCATCTGAAAGTCTTCACTGAGAATTTAATTTTTCAGCAGGAGATTGGCACTTTAAGGTAATTTCAGATACTTTTAGACAAATCATTTGTTTTTGAAAAATATGTACATTATAGGAATAGTTTTGTATTAGAGCTGATGATACTAGAATATTACATGCACATTTTAATGCTTCAAGTATGAATTAATCAAAATAGAAATAGGAGAATTAATGTTTATTGAATTTTATTACTCAGGGTAATAAAAGTTTGTAACCAAGCTATTCTTATCCATATATTTGCCTAAGAGGAATTCAGATTTTTTCAATCCAAAAATAGTATTTTATTCAAGGAATATATACATTAATTTATATGGTCATTCATAAAAGAGTTATTTCAACTAATCAGCCTATTAAAATTAACATTCTTCTGCTTAGAGAGAAAATGTAAACTATAGTAAAAACTATACAAGGTTGCTTCTATTTTTCCCTCCAAATTTTCTCTTTGGAACAATCATCACCTGCATGAAGACTCCTATCCTATATATATAGTATTAGCCAGTAGACATGACCTTCTATAGTGTGTTTTTCTACCAAGAAAAAAGCCATTAGAACAATGCCAAAAGGCATACATTTAGTCATTTATCCACCTTAAAATAAGATTAAACCATATGGATTATTGGTCAAAGAAATCCAAAGAAGAACTGTGATTCAGGAGTTGGGAATGGCTCAGTTGGACAGTTCTGCATTTGAGCACCTCATGAGGTTGTGGTCAGAGGTTAGCTTGAGACTGGGGAGGGGTCTACTATTACAGGCTTGCCTACTGCTCAGGGATCCACTTCCAAAGTGTTTCATTCACATGCCTGGCAAGTTAGTGCCAGCTATGGGTTGGGGAACTGGGATTTAGCTCAGTTGGTAGAGTGCCGCTCTGCAGTCTCTGAGGTCTCAAGATCGATCTCCAGCACTGCAAAAATGGGAGAAGGACATGGCATTCCACCCCTGAGGCAATCCCAAAACAATCATTCATAGAAAACCCTATAAGGGTCACTAAGACTCAGACAGGACTCGAAGACACCTGACAACAACAACATGGGTTGGGGACCTGAATACCTCTCTATGTGAGTGTCTCCACAGGTATCCATATAATGGCAGCTAATTATGAACAATTCGAAGAAAGCAAGGTAGAAGTTGCAATATCTTCATGATATCATTTCAGAAGGTATACATTTTCACTTACACTATATAATATTATTCACACAGAGTCAGCTCTAATTTAATGAAAGGGTCTACATGAATGTAGAAATTTCAGGAGGTAAGGACCATTGGGAGTTATCCTAGAGGTTAATGACCAAATCAAGTATTATTAATAATATTATTTTATTATTATTGCCATTACCATGATGATCACAATAATAGTCGGCATTTTTTATTATAAAAAAGGTTACTATAGGGCTGAAGATGTAACTCAAGTTAGAGTGCTAGCCTGGTATGCACAAAGCCTTAGTTTCAAGCCTAAGCACCAAAAAACAAACATGGTAGTTTATATTACTTACAGTGTTTACAATACCTGTGAGTTAGGTTTTATTATTTTCTTTTTAGAGTGAAAGAACTAAAATTCAGAGTAAGCAACTTGCCCAAAGTCACAGAGCAAGTGGCAGGCCAGATGACATCTGATTAAAACCCACAGTCTTTTAATCGATGCCTCTCTGCAAATAACTGTTTTGCTCTGGGCTGATCCTGCCAGATAGTATATGTGCCTCCACAGGAACTGTTGCATAACTTCAACACACCATAGAGAATAGGAGATGGAGACATTAATAAACACCAATCATTTAGGCATTTGAAAGTAATTTTTATGTGTGTGCCATGGTGCATCCCAGTAATCCCAGTGACTCAGGAGGGGCAGCCAGGAGGATCACAAGTTCAGGCCAGAGGCAGTGTGCTTAACCTAGCAAGATTCTAATTGAAAATAAAAAATAAAAAATAAAAAATGAACGGGCTGAGAGTTCAGCCCTGTGCTAGAGTACTTGCAAAGTATGTGGGCGGCCCTGGGTTCAACCCCCAAGTACTGAAAAAAAAAAGTGTTGTTGTTGGTTTTTTTTTTTGTATAATAGGTAAAATGTATTTTAAAGAATGTTGATTTTGAAACATTAGAATAAAATTGCTGGGGTCAGTGGCAGAATGCCTGTGTAGCATGCATAAATCTGGGTTTGATCCTCACTAACAGGAAAAAAAGAATCTTCTCAAGATTGCCAATTTTCTTTTCATTGATGTTAAATTCCAAGAAAAAAATCTTGATACAAGTTATCAGTGATTATTAAGCCAATCATGAACTGGTGCTTTCTTCACGACTATTTTAATATGACAATTTTCTTATAATGTTATTGTGATTTTGCATTTATAATAGCATAAGTGATCCTGTTGAGGCTATGGTTTCTTTCTTTTTGCAGTACTGGGGATAAAACCCAAAGTCTTGCATATGCAAGGCAAATGGTCTACCGCTGAGCTACATCCTAGCCTTGTGTGAGTCTTTTTAATAAGACTTAGATGAAAGCATAAAGGTAATTACCAAAGATACTAGGAGAGATTGTTTTTGATATTCGAGAAGGGTGCACTCTAGGAATAGCATTTACCTGACACCCACCTCTAGTGAACACTTGCTGTGGTTTAGATAAGTATATCTCAAAGGCCCATAAATGTTAAAGGCTTGGGCATCTGTTTGTGGTGCTATTAGGAGGGGGTGGAACCTTAAAGGTGTACGGTGTAAACTGGGTGTATGGTATATGACCGTGATCCAGGCCACCAGATATGTTGAGGCAGGAGGATTGTATTCAAAGCCAGAGGTATGTTGCTCAATTTATCAAGACTCTGTCTCAAAATAAAAAAGAAGAAAGGGAGTTGGGCACAGCACAATAGTAGAACACTTGCCTAGCATGCATGAGGAGGTGCTAGGTTCAAACATTTTGAAAAAAAAAAAGAGGTCCTAGCAGTTAGATCATTGGGGGCATTTCTTTAAAAGGAGATGTTGGGACTCAAGGACTTTCCATCCCCTCTCTTTGTTTTGTAGCTCCCATGAGGTAAGCAACTTCCTCCACCATACTCCCTCCATGATGTACTACCTCACCACAAGCCCTAAAGCAATGGAGACCATCAACCACAAACTGAAACCTCCAAACATGTGAACCAAAATAAACATTTCTCCTTTTTAAGTTGATTATCTCAGATATTTTGTCTCAGTAATGGAAAGCTGACTAACTCAATACTCATCATTTTAATCATGATCTAATCCAAAACCAGAACTAGTCATATTTATACTAGTGGATAATCTAAAGTTTTTGTTTCATTCCACAAAGTTGCATGGTAACAGATCATTAATTAAAAGTAGATGAACGTCTTTGCTGACATGGTATTAAGTCTGAATTTGGAAATTTCTTCACAAATATATCCCTTAATGAAATTATAAATTAAAGGTCATCATTATGGAGGGCTGATCCTCAATTTAATTAGTTTATTTTAGTATAGAAAAGTGGTTTGAAATACTCAAAATTCATACATCAGAGTTAAAAATTAGACCATGAAAGGAATTATTGTCTTTATCACAAGAGATCAAAGCATATCTTTCTAAAACACAATAATTAAAACTGAAGAATGACTTTATAGGTATTTAATTTTCTACTCACAAGTTATCTTTCACATAGAAAGAATCTTTCTTGGTGCAATAAATAGTCCATATCCTGTCTACAGTTTTGCAATTTGTGGTATTTCTGCATTGGCATCACCTGGCATGCAGTTTAAAAATGCAAATTCTTTGGTCCTTACATATTTTCTGAATCAGCTCTAGAGGTGGCAGTTGGTAGCCTGCATTTGTAGATAATTATGTATTCTAAAGCTTGAAAATTCCAATAACTATTTTAAGGATCTTTAACTCTCATCCATGAGAGATAGGGATAAAATAAACTGCAAATAAATCTGAAAGCTCAATTGTAAATTCCTGAGATAATGTCAATTAGTAGTTAATGCTGTTATTGTTGTTAGGTACCATCAAGTTGGGTCTGACTCATAGCGACCCTATGTACAACAAAACGAAACACTACCTAACACTGTGCCATGCCTGGCACTATGTGAGTGTTTCTTTGGTATCCATAGGGTTTTCAACGGCTGATTGTTTCTGAATTGTTTCAGGAGTGGAATGCCAGGACCTTCTGAAATTTTTGGGTGCTGGGGATTGAACACGTGGCCTCAGAGATCACAGAGCAGCATTCTACCAACTGACCTAAACCCCTGCTCTTGACAACTAATTGTTGTTATTGTTGTTGTTGGGTGCCGTCGAGTCAAGTCAGACTCATAGCAACCCTCATAGGGTTTTCAATGGCTGTTTTGGGATTGCCTTGGGAGTGGGTTGCCACGTCCTTCTCCCATTTTGCCGTGCTGGGAATCAAACTAGGAACCTCAGAGACTGCAGAGCAGTGCTCTACAACTGAGCTAAATCCCAGCCCCTTGACAACTAATAGAAAGTAATAATATTCTTGAGAAACAATGTGTTACATTCAAACTTTTCATATTTTATAACAAAATTAATAAAATTAATATAAGTTCATCTGTTTTGAATTTGTGCCTGTTGAGTCCTATGGTAAGCACAGTACATATACTATCTACTTGACCTAAATGTCAATCTCTTCAGGTTGGTCTTACTGTATACATCCCCATTTTACAGTTGAAAAAAGTGAAAGCAGAGAGATTATGCTGCCTATCCAGAAGGTCAGGAGAAGGAAGTGGCACCCCACTCCTAGACAATCCTAAAATAATCAACCATTGAAAACCCTACGAGGGTTGCTATGAGTCAGGCACAACTCGCCTTCACGTGACAAGAGCAACAACATCCAGAAAGCGGCAGAGAATTAACACTCAAGTATGTGTGACATTAAATGCTTTACTCTATCACTATAGATTAATGATGATTTAATATTCAATATTGAGAAATTTAAAAAATTTGAAATAGTGAAAGAAAGCTGAAGCAAATTTGAACACTATGGTATTGTATGCAACAAATAAATTGAAATGGAACATCTAAATTGTTTAGACTATGATATCATTTGTTGTTGTTAGGTGCCATCCAGCCGGTATCTGACTCATAGCGACCCTACATACAACAGGTGAAACACTGTTGTCAGTGCTTCTCTGCTATTCATAGGATTTTCAATGGCTGATTGTTTTTTGGGAGTGGCTTGCCAGGTCCTTCTCCCAAGCCTACAGCACCTGGTGTTCCCAGGCAGTCTCCCATCCAAGTACTAACCAGGCCAAACCCTGCTTAGTTTCCAAGATCTGATGGAATTGGCCTCGACAGTGCTACAGCTGCAGGCTAATATCATTTAGTGGCTATTAAATATAAATAAATGTATTTATTTCAACGATAAGAGTATTTTTTAAATTTTTATGTTAAAGTCCCTACAAAAATCAAATTATTTCTTTCAATGGTAACTTCTCAATACCAAATAAACAAAAGATCAAGAACCATGTTATTGTTGTTGTTAGGTGCCAGCAAGTCAGTTCCCACTCTAACAACAGACAAACACAATCCAACACTGTGCCACACCTAACACTATTGTCAGTGCTTCTATGTTATTCATAGGGTTTATCAATGGCTGATTGTTTTGGGGAGTGGGTTGCCAGGTCCTTCTCCCACGCCTGCAGCACCCGCTATTCCCAGGCAGTCTCCCATCCAAGGACTAACCAGTCTCTACCCTGCTTAGCTTTTGAGATCTAACAGGACTGGATGCAGGGTTTAACAACCATAGGTGTGCACAAATAAGACAATCTGTTTAATCAACTATTTTGTGTTGGATACCTCATATATTTTAGACACAATACCGAGTTTAATCACTATATTTCCAACATAAGATTCAATATAAAATACACTAGACTGCCTTTGAAATAATTTCTGTATCCTTTTTATACTTAAACATTTGGTGAATATCCACAATTTGTTTGACTTAAGGAATTTACAGTGATGACACAAGGAATTCACAGAATAATAACAAGACAAATATTCATACTTAAATTAGATTTGTGGCAATTGTAGTGACAGTAGTAAGAATATCTTATTGAATCTCAACAAGAGAGAGGATGCACCTAAGGTGAGGGACTAAGATGCATTCATAAAAAACAAATTACATTGGATTCATTAAAGAATGAGTGAGTTGGGGGTGAGGTGGGGAGCAAGAAGTAGGAATTACGGAAAGGATGGCAAAGGAAAGAAGTTCTAGAAGCGATGATGAATTTAGAAATGTAATGGACACTTTCTTTTGTCTCAAAGGAAGTCTGCAATTTGGTTTAGTCCCATCTGTGGCATATCTCATTATAGTAGGAAGGAAGCACTGAAACGGGTGGGGCAAGGAAGGCAGAAGGCTAGTAGAGGGCAGAATCATGTGATTAAGTCAGGCCCAGAATGGGCCACCCAGACTTTCCTGAATTTATATCTTAAGGAGGGGGCTGTAACTGGAGTTAACCTGTCTGGTGATTTGTTGTTGTTCAGTGCCATCGAGTCGATATCCAACTCATAACGACCCTCATAGGGTTTTCAATGGCTGACTGTTTCAGGATTGCCTTGGGAGTGGATTGCCAGGCCCTTCTCCCATTTTTGCGGTGCTGCGAATTGAACTTGGGACCTCAGAGACTGCAGCGCAGTGCTCTACCAACTGAGCTAAATCCCAGCCCTTGTCTGGTGATGGCATTGTGAAAACACTGCCCTCTGGGTTGTTCCAGTTCAGAGATCCCATAGCTACTCTGAGTTCTCCCTGTCTTTACTCGCACACTTTATCTGCAATGACTTTTCTGCCCATGTGATTTAAACTGCACACTCCAACATTCCTTGGCCACTTCCCATATTCTATATTTTGCCTTAGCACTTTATCACCACCTAAGACACTACACATTATCCTATTTTATTTATCTGCTTCACCCTATTGTGACATAATTTCATGTTTCATTTGCTCATTGCAATTTATCCAGTGAATGGAATGAAACTTGGCATGCGGGAGAGTACAGGAGTCAATAAAATCTTGATGGGGGAGTTCCTTCAACATTTCTCATATCGTTCTAGTACTTTTTTTGTTTAACATACTCCTGATAAGTTTTATTGTTTGCAATCAAGAGCCTTGACTGAAGAGTGTCTTTATATGTCTAAAATGCTTTTAAGCACATTTTCTCATCAACATTGAGAAATGTTTTTATGGTTCTTATTATTTTAAAATGAAGGAACTGAATTTCAGTGAAATTTAATAATTTTTACATATCCACATGTTTAAAATTACAGATAGGATGCTCAAACCTATATATCCTGGTCTCTGCATTCTGTACATTACCTCATCTTGAAAATCTCAATAGAGATTTCACATAGATTCCATCTTTAAAGATTATGCACTGCAGTGTTATATTCCTCCAGTAGTCATTAATTTGTTTTTTCATGGTACCAGGGAGTTGAACCCTGGTCCTCAAACATCCTTCCCCCCCCACCCCCACTAGTGTTCAACCACTGAGCCATACGTACAGCCCATTTTTACTCTATTTTGAGACAGGGTCTCTTAAGTTATGCAGCTGCCTCTGACCTCAAACTTTCAATCCTCCCACTTTTGCCCCCTGAGTTGCTGGGATTAAAGTCATGCACCAGCCTACTCAGCTCATGAATTCATTTCTCCATCCAGTTGAAACCTATCCTACTTTTATTCAGACTCCTGTATTGCAAGTTTCTTACCAGACATCATGAACACTTAGCATTCCAATCAAAAAGTATCTCACTTAATAAATTCTGATGGAAGCATTACATATTAAATATTTCTCTGTATTTTTTGAAAACATGGTACACTAACTGGTATCGTAAATGAAATTAGATTAATATAATGTCTAAAGCAAAAATCATTTTCTAGACATGTGATTATATTTGACCTTTCTCCATAAAGATATCAACTCTTCTATCATTTGCTCAGGTTACAATGAAATATGAGTGCCTGCTTCATCATTATTTATAAGGTTTGATTTGCTCATATTTCCCTAAATACATGTTTTATACTGCCATTTGTCATTATAAGATATGGGCAAATAATTAAAATAAATTTGAGAATTACCTAGCAGTTCAATATGTGGTAACTTAATTTCACCTATAATATTTTATGAGGTTTTAAAAAACCTTTGAGTTTGTATTATCAAAGGACATCTATTTATTCCACATATATTTCTAGAAGGCTTTTATGTGCTAGGTATGACGAAATTTTCTGGGAACCATTCCTAAATTAAATAATTAATTTTCGATTTTATGTCATTAACATGGTATCATAGCATACTAAGCAAAGCATAATTAATTTTCCTGTGAATGTTTCTGTTTTTTTTCTTTCTGAAAAATGAAATAAAATTTAAATTGAAGATATTGCTTCTGCGTTTATTATCTAAAGATTGATACATTTTTGTCAGTTCAAAACTAATCTTAATAGCACATTGCAATCCTTGCCTCTGTTGATATTTCTGCAGTATCTGCTTATATCTATTTCTATTCTAATTTCCACTTTGGAAGTAAACTATTAAAATCTATTTTCATTGCTGTGAATCTGTTTCAAATCCTAGCTTGACTTGTCTTGCCCTTGATATCTCTTTTCTCCAATATAGACATTTTTCTTACCTTTCTCACTCTCCTAAAATATGTAATACCCTTAGCCCACCTGATTTTAGTAAAATCATTAGGTTCAGGCCATTTGATTTGAACTACTTGAATTTTCTTCCTCTATCTAAAGTTCTCTCTCTCTGTCTCTGTCTCTGTCTCTCTGTCTCTCTCTCTCTCTCTCTCTCTCTCTCTCTCTCTCTCTCTCTCCTTTTTCTCTTCTTCTTCTTCTTCTTTTTTTTTTTAACTAGGGGATTGAACCATAATACCTCCAACAGACTAGGTAAGTGCTCTACCAGTGACCTGTATACCTAATGCCCCTGTATATCTAACACTGCTTTTTTCATGTTTTGAGACAGGGTCTCTAAGTTGTACAAGCTGTTTCTGGCCTCAAACTTATGATTCTCCTGCCTTAGCCTCCTGAGTCACTGGGATTATAGGCCTGCTCATGGTACTAAACTAATATCTTTCTATTTCTTTACCATCTTCTCTTTTCCTTTATTTTTTCTACCAAGATGAGGCATTCTTCCTTCCAAGGCTAATATTTCAGCTCATCCATTAAACTTAATTTTTTTTATTGCTTCAGCTTTCTTGGTCCTCTATCAATACACAAGTTTAAGATCAAAGAAAATTCATATTTTTGTTATGCAAATAACTTAGCAGAATATATATATTGGGGAAGGTAAGCTTTATTTAAAAAATCAGTCATTGCTCTCTCCACAATAATAGGCTAGTCCAGGAACCAGCCTGTTCATACAAGTATTTTAGCTAAAGAAGATTTCCTCTTCATAATTATCATCAAAAAATATTTTAGTATATGAATGTGTCTATATGTACATAACTCAACACTGGCAAAGGGAACAGCATTGGTAAAGATCAGGCGTCTAAAGCCCATAGTGTATTTGGCAATACAAGAAGACCAGGACAGAAAAATCTAGGGAAATAAGTAGAAAATCTCAACCTGGGGTGGTTCTTCATGTCATAGTCCCCTGGCCAGTCAGAGAACATGGCTTATACATGTTCAAAAAATTTTGTCCATTTATGTTTGTGTAATAGTTATTTTGAAATTCATTAATTAAAAACCTAATATTCACCAGATGCAGTGGCGCAGGCCCGTAATCCTAGTGACTCCGGAGGCAGAGTCAAGAGGATAGCAATTTCAACAGAGGCAGTCTGCATAATGTAGTGAGAACTGGTCTCAAAAAGTTAAAAAAAAAATGGGCTGGGGGTGCAGCTCAGTGGCCAAGCACTTCCAAAGCATGCAAGCGCGAGGGCTTCAACCCCCTCAGGTTCAATCCCCAGTACCACAAAACAAAACAAAACAAACAAACAAACAAAAACAAAAACAAAAACCTAATATTCTTCCACAAAGTCTCTTGAAATTGACAAATTTGGAATAAGCAGATTATTTTAGCATAATGCCATCGTACTTTGCATGATTCTCTATCATAATATTTAACTTATTATGTATTGCAATAATTGATCTACCGACCACATCTAAAAGGAAGTTCTTAGTATTTCCTGAGTAAAGAAATATGTGAATATTTGAACTACATCATATTATTGCTAAAATATGTTATTCTTTATACATTAAATATTTTAACATTGAACAAAACAGTATTGAAAACAAAAAATGTAGTTAGGATGATGAAATATAGCTCTTCAAATATAGTGAATTTGTAATATTTTACTTATGAAGACATCTTTTAGGATTTCAAAAAGTGTTTCTTTATTCATCATCTTTAAAATAAGAATCAAAATACACTTGCGGCTTCCAATAAACCAAACCTATCATAACTTCAAAGGTAGATCTTCAAATGATATGCTAAATAAGATAAACAAAATGTAAGATAAAAGGTAACAGTATGATATATATTAACCATGTAACATTATATTATAGCTCAGATCTGTTGCTTTGCATTAATTATATTTTGTGAAAAACAACCAAAAATATAAGGTTGTTTATTTTACAAATCTTTTGTGTTTTCTTCACCAACGTAATTAAAATTGAGAATACTTATGATAACAGAATGAGGTTGTGTTCATTGCTTCCACTTAACTTTGTCCCTTGCTGCTTCATGATATAATTTAAATTATCAAGTATGATATGCTTTAAAAATGGCAATAATAATAGCAAGTCATGGTGGCTCACACCTGCAATCCCAGCTACTCAGGGAGGCCAAGGCAAATCTGAGGTGAGACGCAGCCTACATAACTTAGTGAAATCCTATCTCAAAATAAAAAGTAAAAATTTGGCTGCGGGTGCTATTCAGTGGTAGAGCATTTGCAAAGTATTCGCGAGGCTCTCAGTAACACACACACACACACACACACACACACACACACACACACAGAAAAGAGTTAAAAAAGAAAAAATGCCAATAATAACATTGACTTTGGTGACTCTCAGTAATAAAAAATTCCTTAAATATTTATATATTGTACTCTTTTAACTTGTAAATACTTTTAATTATATTATACAGTTAGTTAATTCACAAATTGATGATTTTAACTTGCATTTGTATGTGTGTAAAACTTCAGATGATAATAGAAGTTATAATGATACTGTTGTTAGGTGCTGTTGAGTCAGGTCCAGCTCATAGTGACCCCCATGTACAACAGAATGAAACACAGCCCCACATTGTGCCATGCATTGCCAGTGCTTTTCTGCTATCCATAGGTTTTTCAATGTTGGATTGTGTTGGGAGTGGGTTGCCAGGTCCTTCTCCCTAGCCTGCAGCACCTTGTATTCCCAGGTGGTCTCCTATCAATAGACTAACCAAGCAGACCTTGCTTAGCTTCCAAGATCAGGCCTGGGAAACCTCAAAACAATTACAAAATAAAATTTTAAATTCAAAGGAATATATCCC
>VMDO01028844.1:12883-23457 GCA_007922755.1 Pedetes capensis
ATCCCAGTGGCTTGGGAGGCAGAGGTAGGAGGATTCACAAGTTCGAGACCAGAAGCAGTCTGTGTAATTTAGTGAGACCTCTCAAAAAGTAAAAAAATGGGCTGAGGGGTTCAGCTCAATGGTATAGCACTTGCAAAGCATGCAAGTGCAAGGCCCTGGATTTAACCTCCAGTATGGCAAAAAAAAAAAAAAAAAAAAGAATATATCTGTAAAAGATATACAAGAGTAGTTTCAATGCTCTGACAGCAAATATCCTATAACCACAAAAATATTTTATATAAAATTCAGACCCTGAAAGGCAAATTCAGTACATTTTAATAAGCTCCATTAACTTATATATGAAGTATTTAAAGTAACATGTGTGCTTGCTTAGCAGTACATTTTTTTCTAAAAAGAGAAAAAAGATTATTCATGAAATAAATTATTATTTATAAAGCACATTAATCATTAAAACAATAGGCTCATCTTGACTGAATGTCATCTTTATTGGAAATAAATATTTTATACAGATTTCATAAATATTCCATTGAATCCTCATGATGACCTCATGACCTGAGTAGTGTTGTTATTTTACCATAGCCAAGCAAAATGAAAATAGAAATATTTTCACTTGTTAATAGCTACATTCACTAAATGTCAGTACATAGCTTTGAACTATATATTTAACTCTAAAGCACATGCTATTAACTATTACCACTTTTTTCTTGAGAATAGTCTTTGTTATTTAGAAAATAATTTGAAAATACATAAGAAAAAACAATCAGAAATGTTGGGTAAGTTTACTGTGAAATAGAATTAAAAATGGATTTGAGGCCAGGAGTGATGGCACAATGCCTCTAATCCCAGCAATTTGGAAAGCTGAGGAAGGAAGATCACAACTTGGAGGCCAGAGGCAGCTGGCCTATCTTTGTTGTCCTTGTAAGCGCTGTTGAGTCAGGTCTGATTCATAGCAACTCTTTGTAACAGAGAAGGAAATACTCCCTACCACTGTGCCATGCCCAGCACTATTGTCGTTGCTTCTCTGCTATTCATAGATTTTCCAAGGCAGATTGTTTCAGTATTGTTTCTGAAATGGGTCGGTTGCAGGACCCTTCTCCCATTTTGGGGATGCTGAGAATTGAACCAGGGCTTCACGGAGGACAGAGCAGCACTCTCCCAACTGAGCTAAACCTCAGCCCTTGCGTAACTTAGCAAAATAAAAATACATACATAAATAATGGGCTAGGGGTGTAGCCCAGTGGTAGAGCACTTGCAAAGTGTATGTGAGGCCCTGGGTTCAACTCCTAAATACTGGAAAAACAAAATGGATTTGGAAATCGAATAATAGTTAAAATCATTCAATTTATATTAATAATCTGTATATGTACCTTGAAAGTCAAAGCTTTTTATATCTCTGTTTACTCTAGAGAATAGAATAATGTGTTATTGTGACATTTGAAAAATTTTCCTTAAGTTGACTCTAAGACTTTTTAGAGAACAGAAACTGTTTTACTCAACATTTAGTCTGATGGAATAGGAACACTCAACAAGATGTGTCAAAATGACTTAATGAATTAATAGAAGAGAACTCATTTTAAGCAGTTTCCATGTTACACATGAATTCACTCATTGCTTCAAACAGCACAGACATCTACTGGACAGGCATTAGTCTAGGTGTCAATAAACAAATATGAATGGTTAAGTAAAATGAATTAAATGCTATCTAGGAGGGTGGGGTTTTTTTTGTTGTTTGTTTGTTTGTTTTTTGCAATATTGGATGTTGAACCCAGGGCCTCGAACTTGCATGTTTTGCAAGTGCTATACCACCAAGCTACACCCCCAGGCCATTTTCTTACTTTTTGAGACAAAGCCTCACTAAATTAGGAAGACTGCCTCTGATGTTGAAATTGCTATATTCCTGCCTTTGCCTCCCAAGTCGCTGGGATTACAGGTGTGTGCCACCACTCCCGGCTACTGTCTAGGAGTTTACACTTTAGTGGTGAGTAAAGATAAATGAAAAACTAAGGTAGAATAATGCATTAGCCATAAAATAATTATGCTATGGATGCAAAAGAAAAGGGATGACTTAATTGAGTAAGATTCAGGGAGAATACTTCAGAAGGAAGTTGAAAGACAATGTGAGCTTCCAAAATGTGTTTCCAGGACAGAGCAAACACACATATTCAAGAGCCTTTAATTTTAATTAATTTTGATGTCACTAGGTGCGATACTCAAAGAGTGATAATGAAAATAGCTTCTAAAATTTGTTTACAAAATAAACCATGCACACTCACAAAACATGATGATAATTCTGGCTAAGTGAATATCTCCAAGGATTTCATTCTTCACCCCAGGTTCCAGCTCCTATTCTCTACCAAGGTCATTTCATCTACTCCACAGTTTTCCCTACCCTGTAAACAGATTTCTCCCACATTTACATTTACTGCTAAGATAAACTTCTCTTCTGGGAGCCAAAAAAGTGCTTCCAACTGTCTACTCAATCTGTCAAAACTGAACTCAATATATTGTTTTCCAAACCTGCTCCCTCTCCGTATTCTGTCCTTCACTGGGAATTCTGGAATTTGAAAGTTTTCCTTTTTCTCCTGTGTCTCCAATATTCAGTAAGCTCATAAATTCTTTTGAATGTATACCTTAAAGAGTTCTCTTATCTTTAACTTCTGTTACCTGACGTATTTGCCACCTTTGCTGTGGCCTCCAGACCTCACCTCTGGCTGCTGTTGCTTTTATGGCTGCCGCTTAAGGGGCTCCTTCTAACTACCAGGCACTGTGCTCAGTGCTTCAAATGCTCTATCTCAAGCGCCTCCTAAGTCCTTTTCCTAATTAAAATTTTCTTCTTTCTAGGGGTTACCTGAAACATTAAGCTATTTTAACTAGGTATAAGTGAAGTACATTTGTGGACTCAGCATAGGAATCTCATAACCATTTGTTTGTTTCTATGGGGAAGGCATCCCAAATCAGGGTATCATCAACATCTATCTAATACAGACCAAGACATTCTCCTTTCCAATTTATAATTCAGCTCATTACCTACCAACTCACTGTGGCTATTGGATGGACACTCTGCTTGTGTGCTGGTGAGTTAAAAAAGAAAAAGGAATGCCACAGTTCCTGTCCTCATGGAACATACAACCTAGAAGATTTCTGTTAAGCATTGTTGTTTTCGTTAGGTGCCATCAAGTTGGTATCTGACTCATAGTGACTACACAACAGGTGAAATAGTATTGTTAGTGTTTCTCTGCTATTCATATTGTTTTCAATGGGTGATTGTTTTTTGGGAGTGGGTTGCTGGATCCCTCTCCCAAGCCAACAGCACCTGTTTCCAGGCAGCCTCCCTTCCCATGTACTAACCAGGCCTGACCCTGCTTAGCTTCCAAGATCTGATGGGATCAGACACCACAGTGTTATGGCTGCTGGCTCTGTTAAGCATAAACTTCTGCAAATTGAAGAGTTATGATTGAGTTTCTATTTGGAGCCCATGGGGCTATGAAGTGATTTCTGTGGTTGGGCATACTGACATACAGAGCATGCTTAAATTAACACAGATATAGCATATCTTCTTCCTCAATTTCCCTTTATCTCTTTAAGTGAAATGCTAGAATATAAGTTTATTGGCAATTTGATTATAACAAAAATATATTTCCTGCTAAAACTGTCTGTTAATATTAAATGAGGAGAAGTAACTAAATGAAAGCTTTAAGTTAAAAAATCCAATGGGGCTTTATGAGAGAAGGACCTAGCAATCCACTCCCAAGGCAATCCCGAAGCACTCAGCCATTGAAAACCCTATGAGGGTCACTATGAGTCGGATACCGACTCGACAGCACCTAACAACAACAACAATGGGGCTTTGTTACAATATTTTGAAGTCACAGAGCCAAATTTTTTACAAATGTCATCACTAACAGATAAATAGGATTATACATTATTTATCTTAGAATACTTTTGCTGCTGTATTTAATCATTACTTTAGGAAGCAGCTTAAAGGGGAGTGAACTTGACCTTTTGTGTCCTATAACCCTCAATTCAGGAAACTATATTACTTGATCTCTGTATTATTAATGACTATTTTGTATCTCTTGTGAATATTAGCTTCTTCATCTGTAAAGTGTGGAAATCTGGCACTTTATCTGGATTATTTTGAGAGCTACTGAATTGTTCTCTATGTTGTATCCCAATTCTTACCAAAGGTAACATCCAAGAGAAAATCCAAGCCTGACATTTCTCACTGAAAATCTTCAATTCTCAAGTCTAAGATCCTGAGGTTGACAGTCAAGTCTGTTTATATTTGGTTTTTGTTCACTTTTAGCTATTTCCTGTCCCCACATTATGTTCCACTTATATAAAACTCTGCTATACAACTGAGTAGCTTGGAACATGCTGTCTTACATGACTGAGACATTTTTTGTGTTATCTTTCTCATTCATAACCATAAATGTGTGCAATTAAGTGCCAGAGAAAATATCAATTCTTTCATTTAGCTAGGACCTCTGCCTACATTACTATCTGACCCTGGAGCCAAAGGACCTGACTTTCTTATTTCTATAAGGCAAGGGCTACCTTGCCTTCATTCTTAATTATTTTGAACACAAAACCTGTACCAAACACTCTGATATTTCCAGATATGTTTTAAAATTATCTTATTAAGAAGTTGGATACTGCCAATACCTCTGTTTAATAATCTGGGAGTATATGTTTAAAAGATAAGTTACTAAATTATGAACATTTATCACAATAAGCAACAAATTATTATTTTTAAAATACTTAAGTAGGTAGTAAGGCATGTTGTTGTTGTTAGGTGCTATCAATACAGATCTGACTCATAGAGACTATCATAGAGTTTTCAATGGCTGATTGTTTCGGGATTGCTTTGGCAGTGGATTGCCATGTCTTTATCCTGTTTTTGCAGTGCTGAGGCTCGAACCCATGTCTTCAGAGAATGCAGAGCAGTGCTCTACCAACTGAGCTAAACCACAGTCCCCAGTGAGGCACAGCTACATAGTAAAAGGAATAATATATAAAGACACATTAAGGAAATTTTGTTTAATCCTATAGGCCTTTGAAAACCACATGACTTTGGAGTATTCATATATTCAACAGTTACATGAGTAATTAAAGAAAAGCTTTTATTTTACTTAAATATGGAAGCTAGGTAAAACTTTTTTGAAATTTTTTTTCTTTACACTTCATTCTTTATTAACTGGGATTTTTTCTTATTTTATCAAGAAAAATTTAAGACTTGATTAGAACATACTTTCAGATTTCACAGATGGAATTAACATTTGAACTATATAAAAGATTGAAGTAGATAAGCTGGAACTCTTAATTGCATGAAGTACTTTACTTAAAATATCTTACTGGTAATTAATATAGCACAATATATCTTTGCAGTCAAACAACACTGAAGTAATTCTGGCTTTTTAGCAAAGAACGAAATCTTGTGTATTTTATCATTTTGGTTTTTCCTAGGAGTCCAGCATTATTTTATCACACTTGTAGCACATGGAAGAGACTGCTTTTGAGAGAATTTAAGTCTCTTTTGAGAGTCTTTGAGTCTTTAAGAAATAATTTTCTAGTGGGCAGATTCATTGAAGAAGCAAAGGCAATCACACAGAAGCATAAAATTTTCTAGGAAAGTAGAAGAGTATGTTGCATGAGCACCAAACTATGGAGGGCATTACATTCCAGGGAGATGAAAGATCTTTCTTTCTTTCTTTCTTTCTTTCTTTTCTTTCTTTTCTTTCTTTCTTTTTTTTCCAGTACTGAGGGTTGAACCCAGGGCCTAGCTGTTGCATGCTTTGCACGTGCTATACCACTGAGCTCCACCCTCAGCCCCATTTTATTATTTTTTGAGACAGGGTCTCACTAAATTGGGGCTGGGATTTAGCTCAGTCGGTAGAGCACTGTGTTGCAGTCTCTGAGGTCCCAAGTTCAATTCCCAGCACCACAAAAATGGGAGAAGGACCTGGCAATCCACTCCCAAGGCAACCTGAAACAGCCATTGAAAACCCTATAAGGGTCGCTATGAGTCGGATACCAACTCGACAGCACCTAACAATAGCAACTCACTAAATTATGCAGACTGCTTCTGGCCTCCAACCTGCGATCCTCCTGCCTCTGCCTCCCAAATTGCTGGGATTACAGGAGTCTATCACCACACCGGCTTTTTGAAAGTTCTCTTTTAAGGAGAGGGGATACATGAATTAGTTTAATCATGGAGATGACAGATTACTGTTTCCATACTTTGAGGTATCTTTCTCTGGTTTTTAGTGGGTGTTAAGGAAGAACAGAGTTAGCCACTGCTACACACAGGAATGACGCACATTATTAATCCTAGAATTAAATAGCAAAGAAAGATATCCTAAACAGAAATAATTTTTATGTGGGTGAAATAGATAAGATTTCCCCTCCCCAAAATTAATTATTTTGACTTGGAGAAATGAGAGGAGTCATGTCAGTCCCTGATATCTCTGGGAAGACTAACATATTAAGTCATGATTAGCCAATCTAGAGGTTTAGAGGAGCAGACAGGTGGTTTCATTTCCTAACCATGCTATGACGGAACAAATGTAAAATCATGTGACATCGTTTTGATGGATAAAAAATTAAGATGAATTAACTGCATTCTAACACATATACATATATTTTATATGTTTGTATATATAAGATATATAAAAATCTGTATGAATTATATATAAATATATTTATTTAATTTTGTTTTATAATGTTTCTCATTTTAACATTTGAATACCTTAAGTTGATTGTAATAATACATATAAATATTGTAATAATTTTTCCCCTGCTAATATTGAGTCTTAATTGTTTCCAATCAGAGGACATTCTAGGCAGCTACACTCTAGGACTTGACTTTTGGTGACAGGTTATTTATTAAACATAAATTACAAACTGTCTATTGGCATCATTCAGGGTCCAGGTACGTCTGAATAGAAAAATGCAGACATTTGTGTCATCATAGTAATTCAGAAGTGAGAATTTACACATGAAAAAATTAATTTAAATTAAATGTTGGATATTATATACAAAAGGACGGGGTTTAGCTCAGTTGACAGAGTGCTGCTGTGTGTACTCTGAGGCCCTGTGTTCAATCCCTAGCACCACAAAAATGGGAGAGGGACCTGGCAGCCCACTCCTGAATCACTCAGCCATCAAAAACGCTGTGAACAGCGAGAAGCATTGATAATACAGTAGTGCCGGGCATGGCACAATGTTGGGTGGTGTTTTGTTCTGTTGTACATAGGTCGCTGTGAGTTGGACCAGACTTGATGGTACCTAACAACAACAACAATCTATACAAAAAATATTTGCTTCTATATGTGTGGAAATATAAATGTACTTGATTTGAATGTACTAGACTGAAATGCAATGAAATATAAAATCTTGTACTTAAGATATCCTTCAGTTTCTCATTTATTACATTTTTACCTTTGAAATATTTGGATCAAAATATTCTAAATATTCAGAAAATTTGATAACATACAATTTTAGAAAAAATGACAGGGATAGTTACTTAATGAGAAGAGAGAATTAAAATTCAGTATTATTCATGCTAATTACCTAAATATTTTTGCATATCTTAACTCCTGTGCTTGAATAATTTTAAGAAAATAAGCATTAAAACCCCAACTCTTTGAAGAAAGATCATTTCAGGGGCACATTTATGCCATTGTATAATGAGAACTATTTCTAAAAATTTAACTAATCATTTTCACAAGATACATTTTTTGACAAATGGTGTTAACTTTTCTTTGCTCACATTTTAAAGATAATATACTGTCTTAAAAATAGGTTGGAATATACAATTAAGAAAAATAATCACCTAAGTCTTTCCTTTGAAAATAAAATCAATGATTCAAACATCAAAAGCCTTTATTTCGTGCTTTAAAAACTTTCTCTATATCCTTTGCCACCAAAGTTCAAGACAACAATAGCAACAAAACAACAAACACCCAAACTTAAAGACACATTGCCTGTTATTGAAAACCTTGGGATCAAATATCACTTTATATGACTAAAAATGGTGGAGAGTGAGTTTATATTTGCTAACATTTATATTTTAACTAAAATCCTAGGATTTTTAAATGAATATGTTATTATATCAACAGAAAAAGGAGTGGTTAAAAATTATTCCAGCATGTTTCCAAGGAAAATCACCTGTCAGGAAAGATGTTAGCAAGATCTTTACTGAAGGAATTATAAAAAGTCTGTGGCATGACTGAGCATATGGAATTTACTGACCCTTATACTTTAAGAGACTCAAGTAGAATACCTAATGTCAAAAGCTGCCCCTCAGAGTGAGCTACAGTATATTGTAAAGTGTTTGTATCTCATTGTATGAAGAAGAAAAAAAAATAATTCTGTGAAGAGCCCCAGGGCACTTGAATTTTGAATCACTGCCACAATAAGTAGATCACCATTGGGAAGATAATAATATATTCTGGAACAACACAGACTTGTTCTATCAGTAGACATCAGTATAAAACAGGAGGGGCAACAGTACTAAAAATAGAAGTATAGAAGGGAGAGAGAGACAATAATTATATCTACTGCCTACAGTTAGCAAGAAAAGAGACTTTCATAAATCCCATGTGCATTTATTCAGAGCTCCCATTAAAAATTTCTGACTACCTTTACTATGTTGTTTGCCGTTAGGTGCCGTCAAGTCAGGTCTGACTCATAGCAACCCTCATAGGATTTTCAATACTATATTAATTCTCTAGGATTTTTTTTTCAGAACACTATAACTGCACAGCCAAAATAATTAAATTACAAGCTGTTTGTATTTACATAGTGTAAAATATGCACAGAGAAGAGGTTCATCTTCCCTTTTCATGTAATGATATTATATGACCAAATTACAAAGTAAGCCTTAGAAATGAAAGAAGCCATTTGAGGGTAAAAAAGAGGTAGAATTTGATTTAGTTTAGACTTAGCCATTTTCTAGACAGATGACTGATTATTACTAAGCAATTAAAATGCATTTACCAAGTAACATGTCTGTAACTCACACTCATATTTATATTATAAATCATTTTGACTTTTTGATAACAGAAAGTCTTCCATCTTAATGAGTTTCTACTTTGCCCCAAATTGAAAAGCATACTTAACATGGTACCTAAACCTCTTGTATTATTTATTTCTTGTGTATTACATATATAACAAAATTAAATAACAGGAATTAAGTTACACATATGAAATATGACACATTTTTTTAGTCCAGAGGATTTAGTTTACAAAGTTCCATAATTCTATCTTTTAATTCTGTTCTGTGGTACATAAGGGAAGTAACTATACAGTGTTCACCATATTACAGCCATAAATAACATCAGGAAACATGAGACATCTCATAAACTTTCAACAATGGTACTGTAAGAAATTTTAAAATCCCTATGGAAAATTAAATGTTCATTATTTTGCCTGAATTCACAGAGAATCCTAATGCTATCCTTTTCTACATTTAAAAACAGATTGATCTGTCATCTACATAATGCATTTTGTATAGCATCTTCCATACTTCCCCACTTTTCAGCTCTCCTTTCTTTATATTTCTCTTTATTAAAAGTTTGACTATATATTAACTTCCTAAGTAGTGAAGCCATTTAAAGTACACTTACTTGAAAAGTGTAAAACCGGGTCCCATTAGGAGGATGCACTTTAGGGGAGCCAGAAACGGTGTTCATATCCGAGAAAATCATTTCTGATCACAGAGACAATATAATCCACAAGGAGCTACAGATCCAGAGCAGAGAGCTTAGCGTACAGATAAATCCGTGCATGCATTGAGGGAGACTAGAGGGTAAAATGAAATCTGTCCCATCCTTCTTAGATACACAGTGAAAGCAATTTGAATCTTTCTTCTACATTTGAAATCTAAGCTGAAAAGCATCAGTCATCAATCTTTTGTGTAGCTAGTTCTTTAGGACATACAATGCTTTTTTAAAAATTAAAAACGCAGAAGGAAAAAAGCAAGAACCAACGATAAAGGGAGCTTGTGCAGAATCTGGCAGTGCTGTGGACCTGCCCATCTGTTCTCAGTGATAATCACCTCCCTCCACCACAGTCTAGCAGAGTGATTATGCTAAATATCCTGGTTAACCAATAACATACAGTTTCATTTCAGGGAAGCATGCACAGTGTAATTCAGAGGACCTCTTCTGACTAACCTGAAGCATGTTTCACATACTGCTTAGAACTGGATTTAGTAACAAATTATTGTTGTATCACTCATTTCTGTACGTTTCTCACTTAGTCGCTCCTAGTCTTTTCAATGAAATGTTCATTTTTTTTAATAAAATCTTTTTTAAGAGTTTTTTTCCTAATTTATAGATCAAAGTATATTATAGCTAGCTAGAACATTGAAAAGCAATGGTTATGATTCAGTAAGGTTCTATAATGCTAGGACTGTTAAAAATAAAATACAAATTGAAAAGCATTTTCTACTTTTCTGAATTATTAAATAATGAATGATGAATAGAAATGTAATTATTATTCTCTCATTTTCCCTATCTTAGCTCAAAAATTAAGTTTGACAATGTCTTGATAAGTGATCTAAACTTGCT
>VMDO01028845.1:0-10000 GCA_007922755.1 Pedetes capensis
GCCTGGTTAGTACCTGGATGGGAGACCGCCTGGGAACACCAGAAGCTGTAGGCTTGGGAGAAGGACCTGGCAACCCCCTCCCAAAAATCAATCTGCCATTGAAAACCCTATGAACAGCAGAGAAGCACTGACAATAGTGTTTCCCCTGTTGTACAGAGGGTCGCTATGAGTCGCATACCGACTCGACGGCACCTAACAATGAAGAAAGATGGGGTTTAGCTCAGTTGGTAGAGTGCTGCACCACACTCTCCAAGGCCCCAGGTTCGATCCCTGTCACCGCAAAAATGGGAAAAGGACATGACAATCCACTCCTGAAGCAATCCCGAAACAATCAGCCACTGAAAACCCTATGAGGGTCACTAGGAGTTACTATTCGACAGCACCTAACAACAACAACAAATGTAAAAATCTTTATAATGATATATATTTTCATTTTGAATAGGTACCTATAAGTAGAATTTCTGGATTACAACGTGTTTATTTAATTTTATAAGAAAGTACCAAACTGAGCCAGGAGCCATGATGTATACCTGTACTTCCAGCTACATTGTTGTTGTTGTTGTTAGGTGCCATCAAGTCGTGTCCGACTCATAGTGACCCTCATAGGGTTTTCAATGGCTGACTGTTTCGGGATTGCCTTGGGAGTGGATTGCCTGGTCCTTCTCCCATTTTTGCGGTGCTGGGAATTGAACTCAGGGCCTCAGAGACTGCAACGCAGCACTCTACCAACTGAGCTAAATCCCAGCCCTCCAGCTACATGGGAGATATAAACAGGAAGATATCAAAGCCAGAGGCAGCCAGAGCAGTTAGTGAGAGCCTGTCTCAAAATACAAAATTAAGAACGGGCTATGGGTGCAGATCAGGCTGGGATTTAGCTCAGTTGGTAGAGTGCCACTCTGCAGCCTCTGAGGTCCCAAGTTCGATTCCCAGCACCACAAAAATGGGAGAAGTATGTGGCAATCCACTCCAGAGGCAATCCTGAAACAATCGGCCATTGAAAACCCTATGAGGGTCGCTATGAGTTGGACATGACTGGATGGCACCTAACAACAACAACAAGGGTACAGATCAGTGGTAGAGTGCTTTCCTAGCATGTATTAAGGCATGGGTTCACCCCCCAGCACGGAAAAAACAAGAAGAGAAAAAAAAAGTGCCAAACTGTTCTTCAAAGTGGCTATACTATTTTGCAAATCCACCAGCAATGAATGGGAGTTTTAGTTGCTCTAAGTCCTCACCAATACTTAATAGGGTCACTTTTTCTCATTTTAGATAAATACCAGGTGCTGTAGGCTAGGGAAAAGGACCTGGCAATCCACTCCTGAAACAATCCACCATTAAAAACCCTATGAATTGCAGAGAAGTGTCAGGTAGTGTTTCATCTTATGTACTCTTAAATATAACAGGGAGTATTTTTCATCTGTTGTCACTATGAGTCCGACCCAACTCCACAGCACCTAATAACAACAACATCATCAAAGGCAAATAGTAGTAACTTATTGTCATTTTAATTGTTGTTGTTGTTGTTGTTGTTGTTATTGTTGTTATTAGGTGCGGTCGAGTGGATATCCTACTCATAGTGACCCTGTGTACAGCAGGGGAAACACGATTGTCAGTGCTTCTCTGCTGTTCATAGGGTTTTCAATGGTTGTTGTTGTTAGGTGCCACCAAGTCCATATCCGACTCATAGTGACCCTGTATACAAAAGGCAAAACACTATTGTCAGCACTTCTCTACTGTTCATAGGGTTTTCAATAACATATTTTAATTAGCAATGACTAATTATGTTTAGCATGGTTTTCATGTGCTTCTTTGGCGAAATCTGTTCAAATCTTTTGCCTTTTTGTTTGTTTGTTTTTCTTTTTGTTTTTTGAAACAGAGTCTTAATGTGTAGCTCAGGCTGGCCTCAAATTCTTGGTCCTCCATCCCCTTTTCTCACCCTAAGTGCTGGGATTACAGGCAGGCACCACTACGCCCAGCCTCTTTTGCCCATTTTTAAATCAGGTTATTTTCTTCTTATTGAGTGGTGAGAGTTCTTTATATATGCTGGATATAAGCACCTTATCCAATATCAAATATCAATTTCACAAATATTTTCTTCCAGTCATGGGTTGCCTGTTTTCTTAACACCATGTTTTAAAGAAAAAAAGGTTTTTTATGTTGAGGATTGAAAAGTAAAGATGTCACAGTAAAGATGAAGGTATGCCTGACTCATGCTATGATATTTTCAGTCTCATCCTATGGTTGTAAAAGCTGGACATTGAATAAGGGAGACAGGAGAAGAATTAGTGCTCTTGAATTATGGTGCTGGAGACAAATATTGAATATACCACACACTGCCAAAAGAACCAATAGGCCCATCCTTGAAGAAGAGCAACCAGAATGCTCCCTAGAAGCATGAATGGCTAGACTGCATCTTACTTATTTTGGACATATTGTTAAGAGGGACCAATCGTTGGAGTAGGACATCATGTTTGGGAGAGTGGCAGGACAATGAAAAAAAGGAAGACCCTCAACTAGATGGATTGGCACAGCATCTACAGCAATGGGCTTAAACGTAAAAAAGATTATGTACCTGGTACAGTGTCAGGAAATAATCTCATTCTGTTATACATAGGGTCACTATGAGTCAGACCTGACTCAGTGGCACCTAAGAACAGCAATAACGTTTGAGGAAGTCCAATTTAACACATGATTCCTATTTCTGTGCCATAGTGTAACGCCAGGTTACAAATATTTTCTCTCATTTTCTTATAAAAGTTTTATCTTTTCTCCGTTACATCCAGGTCTCTGGTGTATCTTGAATTAATGAGTATTTGCTGTATGAGTTGAGAGTCAACATTCACTGCTTACATATGGATTCCCAATCGTCCCAACACCTTTTATCAAAAACTACCCTTTGGGGGGATATTAACGTGAGCAATGTATGATGAAATGCATGTATGGAAATGTCATAACGAGACTCATTAAGTTGTACATCAAAGTTGCATAATGGAAAAAACCCAATGCTGTATTACTCCATACCCCACCAACATTTACCAATAAAGGGAGAAAACAAAGAAGGAAAAAAAGTCGTACGTTAAAAGTTATTAATTGAGGAAGTTAGAAAAACACCACCCTTTCTCAGCATCTTTGCTTAAAACTAACTGGTGATATGTGTATGGGATTCTTTTTAACTCTACTGTTGCAGTGATCTATGTATATGTGCTCATCTCAATAGCATATTGTCTTGATTACTATAGCTATATAGCAAGTTTTGAAATCCACTATGTAAGCCTTCCAGTTGTGTTCTCTTTCAACATGTTTTGCTTACTCTAGGATCTTAGCCTTCACACATAAATTTTAGAAACAGCTTGTCAATTTCAGGGAAAAGACTGAATTGACAAATTGCTGGCATTTTGACTGAGATTTCCTTAAATCTACAGGTCAATTTGGAGATAATTAATATCTTAACAATATTGCTTCCCTTGGTCTAGGAATATGATTATTACCATAATTGTAATGGCTTCATAAAAGAAATGGTATATAACCTAATCATTCCCTATTGTTGGGCCTTGGTATTGTTTTTGGATTTTTACTCTTAATAATGCCTTGCTGTATTGTGTTACATGAAAGAAGCAGAGTATAAAACTGCATGTAGGTTATAATTACAAGTGTATATGTATACACACATATATATTAACTAGGCATGGGTGGAAAAGAAAAGGGAAGAAAACAAATTGAAAATAATATACTAGAAGGTAGTATCATAGCTCATTTATTTTCTCCCTCCACCTCTCCTTCTCCCTCCTTCTCTCTCTCTTTCAGTACTGGGAAGCTGAACCCAAGGCCTTGTACATATTTTGTAAGTTCTCTGCCACTGAGCTGCACCTCCAACCCAAATTTCTTATTTTAAATTGAGACAGGGTCTCACTAAGGTATGCAGACTGCCTCTTTTCTTGAACCTGAGATCCTCCTGCCTCTGCCTCCAGAGTCATTAGGATGAAAGGTGTGCGCCACCGCATCCAGCTGCCTCTCTGTTTTCTAAATGTATTATGGAGATAAGTGAGTCACTTACAGCTGTCTGAAGTAGTGGAGATCAGAGATAGCATGATAAAAAAGTATTACCTGAACAGAGACTGGAAAGATCTAGAGTTTTCCAGATATGAAGCAAGAGGGCAGAGTGGGAAGAGGAAGTGCCAGCCAAGGGGGGCAGTGTGAACACAGGTGCCATGGTATGAAAGAGGGCAGTGTGTTCAGAGAACCCAGTAATCCTGTACAGCAGGAGCAATGAAGGAGGGAGAGAGGAAGGCTGGGGTCAGATCATGAAGGGTCCAAGTTATAAAGTTCTCTCCGTGTGACTACAAAGACTTTGAACTTTATCCTATCAAAACTTGAGCGACCACCAAAGTGTTCTGAAGTGGGCAGTCAACCTACTTGACTTACACCTTAGAATAATCACTCAGTGAGCAGTGAGGAGGAAAGACTAGAAAGGGTGAGTTATGTGGCCCAGTGACAAGACAGAGATTCTTGCAGAAATGTAGATGAAAGATGGGAGAGGCCTGGACTCAGGAAGTGACCATGGAGAATCTACAGACCCTGCAGCTGGGCTGAACATGAAGATAAAAGACAAAGTAGATATTTATACCATTCGCTAAAATGAGTAGACTGGAACCAGGAAAGGAGCAGGTGTAGGGGTCAGAGATTCAAAGAGAATTCAATACAGTCATGTGGTGCCTGTTACACAGCAAATGCAGATGTCAAGAAAGCAGCTGAATATTTGAATCTGGGGCTCAGGAGAGAAGTTTAACTTTAATGTATAAATATGAACATCCTCAGAATAAAACAGTTCTTTTTTCCAGGCACTTATATGGGCTCTGTTTTGTTTACCTATTCCTGCATTGCTGTTAGGTACCACCAAGTTAGGTCTGACTCATAGTGACCCTGTGCACAATAGAATGAAACACTACCTGACGCTGTGCAATGCCCGGCACTATGTCAGTTCTGTTCTGCTATTCATAGGATTTTCAATGGCTGGGTTTTGTTTGGTGGTTGGTTTGGTGGTTGGCTTTTGGAAGTGGGTTGCCGGGTCTTTCTCCCAAGCCTACAGCACCTGGTGTTCCCAAATGGTCTCCCATCCAAGTACTGACCAGGCCTGACCCTGCTTAACTTCTGAGATCTGATGTGATCGGATGCCATGGTGATATGTCTGATGTGGCAGTCCACTCTTGAAACAATCAGCCATTGAAAATCCTATGAGGGTTCCTATGAGTTGGACTCTACTCGATAGTACCTAACAACAACAACAATTCTCACCTTGAACAGACCATTGCCAACTGATTAGTGTAATACAGAAACTATTTCTTATGTTTACATTCATTATTATTGTTAGGTGCAGTCGAATCAGATCCACCTCATAGCAACACTTTGTACAACAGAAGAAACCCATTGTGCAACAGAAGAAACCTCATAGCGACCCATTGTACAACAGAAGAAACAGAAGAAGACCCATTGTACAAACAGAAGAAACTGTGCCATGCCTGGAACTTTTGTCATGGTTTCTCTGCTATGTAAAGGATTTTCAATGACTAATCATTTTGGGGGTGGGCTGCTGAGTCTTTCACCCAAGCATATGTTGTTAGGTGCCATCGAGTCCAGTTTGACTCATAGAGACCCTTATAGAGTTTTCAATGGCTGATTGTTTCAGGATTGCCTTGGGCGTGGACTGCCAGGTCCTTCTCCCATTTTTTGCAGTGCTGGGAATCGAACTTGGGACCTCAGATACTGCAGAGTCGCGCTCTACCAACTGAGCTAAATCCCAGCTCCCCTCCAAGCATACAGCACCCAATATTCCCAGGCAGTCTCCCATCCAAGGACTCACCAGGCTGACCCTGCTTAGCTTCTGAGATCTGACAGGATGGGATACCAGGGTGGAATGACTGAAGCTATGCTTATATATTCTCACAAATTCCACAGGACACAAAGACCAGCAGCTCACAGCACAGGAGTGTTTACTTCTGCTCCCCTCTGAATGCACAGCCTGGCTCCCGAAATACAAGAGTCTCTGAGAAGAGGTGAGCAGGTAGAAGAGCATAATTGCACAGAGAAAAAGCACAGAGCAGGTGGAGAGATCTGGGATCTGATCAGGAGATGTGCAAAACAGTGTGGGGATGAGTGTATAGGAGATAATGGATACTGGGGGAGGATTTAATTTTGCCAGTGACTGCTGTCCCCAGGGATGTGTGGAATGGTGAAAATGATGAGACTGGGTCTAAGAGTTTGTGGAAGACAGTGGATGGCAACAGTGTTTGCTGTGATGCAAAGACATCCCTCAGAGGTAGAGAGACACATAGCGTGGCGGGACCACAAGGGCTGAATTGTTCTGCGTCTCTGTGCTCTGTGTGATTCCTTGAAACTAATAATGCTTACAGGGAGAGAGCACATTAAATGGGATTCCTTAGGACAGGGAAAGGCATAGAGTGGAGATGGGAGGGGATGCCTGTGGGAGGGGATCTGGGATAGTTCCATGGAGGTGGGCAGAAGTGAAGCTGGGGATTTAACTCCAGTGCATGTGGGAAGATTCACCAGCAGTTGTGCTTGCTATGGATATTGTTGATAGCTGTTAGGCACCACAGAGTTGGATCTGACTCATAGTGACCCTAAAATCCAGCAGGACAAAACACTACCCAACACTGTGACATGCACACAATCTTTTTATGTTTGAACCTATTGTTGCAGCCACGATGATTTTTCTCATTCTGAGTCATGCTACATCAGCAAAAGGAGGATCCAGGGGGTTACTCCATTCCCATCATTAAGATTGATTCTACTTTGAGGAGGCAAACCTTCTCCAATCATCTCTTAAACGCCTTCCCCCCTAGGGGGCTCGTTTTCCAGGATTTTATTCTCTGCTATTCATAGGGCCTCCAGTGGCTCATTGTTTTGGGAGTGGGCTATCAGGTTCTTCTTCCTAGTCTGTCTTAGTCTGGAAGCTCAGCTGAAACCTGTCCACCATGGGTGTCCCTGCTGGTATCTGAGATACTGGTAGCATTCTTTTCAGCATCACAGCAACATCAAGCCCCCACAGCATGACAAGCTGACAGACACATGGGTGAGGATGGGTTAACCATCCTCAGATGACTTAGTGTGAAGGCTGATGGTTGGTCATGAAATGCTATTTTGTGCACTGACATTGGTTTATGAAAGTCCTCCAAAGAGAAGAAGACCCGATCCTTGATAAGCCATGCATGTTTTCAGTTGAGACCTCTAAAATGTTCTGCCTTGGGCTCAAAGACAATCAAGAATAGATGAGTCCTTCAAACATGAAACCAAACTTTGAAATATTTTCATCCATTATTAATGCCAGTCTTCCCTTATCTACTGCCCAGAAGAAAATTTAATTCTCACTGGAGAAAAATAACATCAAATAGCACCTCTATAGTTTCTCACATGCATTGTCCAGGATTCTATGAAATATAACCAGGAATGATAAGATTCAGAATGAAATTATCAAAATTGGGGGAAAATAGAAACAAACCTATTGCTTCATTTTGAAAATATTACATGCAGATTGTAAATCTGAGTACTTTGAAACTATTTGATTCAGATTTTAAAATAAGTTGAATCTAACAAAATACTTGGAAAACTATAAATACTTGGAAGCTATTACATTCCAATTTTAAAATAATTAGTTCTAGTATGTTCAAGAAAATAGAGATCAGATTGGAGAGTTTTATCAAAATCCACAGAAAAGAATTAAATGGAAATTTTAAGACTGATAAATATGATGACTGAAACAAATAATTAAATGTAAGCTGGGCACAGTGGCACATACCTATAATCCCAGCTACTTGGGAGCTTGAAGCAGGGGGTGGCAAGTTTGAGATCTGTTTGGGCTATACAGCAAGTTCAAGGCCATCCTGGGCAATTTAGCAAGACCCTATCTCTAAATGAAAATATGAAAGGGCTAGTGATTTATCTCAGCTATAGGGTGGCCAACACCTCCTAAAAACTCATCACCTTTCTTTGCTGGTAAAATAACTGGCAGCTCTCAGTTCATTTTGGGATATGCCCCCAGGCCAGTGCGACACTTTTGACACAGAGCAAGGAATGGCACCATCTCTATGAATAGTGAAAGGATTATGTGATTTCCAAAGACAAGATGTGGACCAAGAATGGGCTTCACAGTCATTAGAACCGTTAAGATCAGAAGACCTCTGCCTACTATCCAGCATCTTCATGATAAGTTTTTCTTCTCTAAAAACTGTCTCCTCCAAGCAATCAGGGCAGTTACTAGCTCCTGAAGATGGACCCCTCATTTGAACAGTGGCTGGAATTTCAGCAAGCTTTGCCCTTTGCAGTATGAGAATAAAGTGTCATCATGAAGCTGCTTCTAGAGAAGCAGGCCCAGAGCATCAGGAGCAATCATTGCCATGGTAACCAAACCAACAGCCCAAGCAAAAGCCATAGGACCCAAACTTCCCATGTCTCTGGATGAGGCTCTCCCTCGGCAGAATAACCTGAGAAAATCTCTCCAGCTACGGACCACGCAACCTGAAAAACACCAGTGCTATTGCCCTGGGGTCCCATCCAGGTCGCTTCCACACTAGTTGTGCAAAGGTTTCACAAAATGTCATGCCTTCGCACCTCTGGGTCTTTCCTCTGATCATCCCTTCCCCCTCCTGCACCAGATATAACCCCACTTCCTCACTTTGGGGTCCAAGTGTTCAGAAATTGTGACTTCATTCCAACGCTTCCCTCAATCTCCATCTGACCTTGTCATGTCACCACTTCAATGGCTCTTTGTTGCCTTTAGAACACAGTCCAAGTTCATGAACTCCCATAGTTCTAGTTGTCCTTGCACAGTGCTAACTTTGGCAACTGTTCACCATAGCTGCACTCTGTGCGTAGGCTCATCTGCATTATTTGACTCCCTGAGCATAGAAGCCTCTCTGGTTCCTCTCTCCTCCCCAGTTGGCCTTGCATGGAGCTTGGCACACAGGAGACTATATTGATCAACTAAATGAACAAAAAGCAATAAAAGTTAAATACCTCCACATAGAAAGCCACAGGGGCATGGTGGATGTTTCTCAGATTGTTTCTGAGCAATAGGACCCAGAAAGCAATATCAGCTTTTTCTGGAAGTGCAACTCTACAGAATTTACACGTTATATAAAGAGACCCTAAAGATCACTGCTTCTGGGCTAAACCTCTGGCCCTCAAAACTAAAATCCCCACCTCCTTGGCACGGTCAGAGGAAAAATCTGTGACTCAGGATGATGGATCTTCAGAGTGAGGAATGTGGAGCAAGTCTCTTTCTGCCCTGGGTTAGTAGGAGGCAGCTCCATTTCTTAGCTCTCAGACTTGACTATAGAAGTGATATCCATCTACTCATCATGAGCACTGAGGGTAATCTTGACACTAAACAAAGCAAGGACAGTGTATGGGGGAAGAGAGGGGCTGCTGCACTAAAGAACGCTGCAGACTCGTGGGGAAGTGGACATTCATATGCCCCAACATAGAATGGTCAGTAAGAAAATATACGAAAACAATTCCATAGTGACAAAGAACCAACCACTCTCCTGGCACTGCCCACTGGGTCCAGAGAGGGAAAATGATGCCCATGCCAAGCAGTACGCAGATGTTGCAATGGCAATGTGTCCAAGGGGCTGGGGGAGTCTTGAGAGGGAGGTCTGACCAAGTCCAGCTTGAAAGGGTGAAGAGCAGTAGAAACCCAACTGAGCTCTGTGCAGTCGAGAGGCTCAACTGAAGGCACAACATTGCTAAGTAGGAAAGAGAAAAAGGGCACCGTTTATGGGAAAAAAAGATTCAGTGAGGCTGAAGTGTAGACTCCATTCTGAATTTTAGCAGACAGAAATAAGGACAGAGTGGAGATTATAGCTAAACTGGATTTGAAAACCATGCCAAGGCTGAACTTGATCCTAAAGTGGTGGGCAGTCTTTGAACATGTCAGCCTCAAAGCTTCGTTGGAGAATGTCATTGGACATGAAAATGAGAAAGAGGC
>VMDO01028845.1:15000-23381 GCA_007922755.1 Pedetes capensis
GATGGTACCCAGTGACTGGCAGACTCCCCCACGGTCACTTCCGTCTCCATCAAGCACTCAGCCCACTCAGCCGTATCCTCACTTTCTTGCTCAGGGGCTCACCTGGGGCTCTGGTCACCCATCAGACGATGCCTTCTGGGGCTAAGACCCCATTCTTCCATCATCCCCTCTGCAGAGGCCTCACTGAGGGCGGTCCTGCCTGCTGAGGCACTGAACCTTTACACCAGAGCCAGTTCCCTCTCTTCTGCTTACCTCACCACCACCGAGGAGTGGAGGACAAGACTCACGCCAGGCTAGGGGTTAAGGAAAACGAACAGGCCACATCCCCGCCGTTCAAGCCAGCCTGGAGTCCTGCTTCTAAAAAATCAGCTCCACTTTTTTTTTTCTTCTTATGAGTCAAGTGTCTAGATGTAGACAATAGGGCACTGTCAATTCCTGGGAAGACAAGAGAGTGCCTTAAGGGGATTATTTTCCCAAACAGGCCAGGAGGGAAACTGTTGGTTGCTATTGCTGCTGGAAAGTTTAATTAGGTTTTCACCTTGCAATGTGCTGGGTTTCCACAGCACGCTTCCTGCCTCTCAGTGATGCTTGTGTTGACCTGTTCATCGACAGCCCAAAGAAATCAATCAAGGCAATTTTCTATCTAAATCTATTAGCTCACCAAAAACCTAGATGAGTCTAATAAATAACACTCATACAGTCACTCAGGTTACTTATTGAGACATAGCCTGGTAGAGTGGTAAAAACCATGAACTTGGGAACCACAAAGAACTGATTTCAAGTTCTCATTCTATTCTTTACTAGGTGAGCATTTTTGAGAAATTTACTTAATCTCTTTGAAGCCCCATTTCCCATATACCTGTGAAGATTCAAGTGTAACATGGTACCTGATATGCAAAAAGTGCTTAATACGTGTCCTTGTGGAGAAGGACGAGGCAATCCATGACCAAGGCAATCAGCCATTAATTGCTGGTCACTAGGAGTTGGATGTGAGTCGATGGTACCTAACAACAACAACATGTGCCAGGTACTCTGCTTGGCTCCAGGCCAAGGGACGAAGAAGACATAATAAAATATTAAAATGTAACAATATGTTTAAAAACATCTGGTCTACCTTCCTCAGACCCATGAGCTAAAGGGGGAGGAGATACCTGCCCAAAGTCCCAGTCTACTATAGCAGGGTTGGGGCAGGACTATAGCCCCTGATTCTATCCTGGTCATGAGTTTCAGGTGTCTTCCAAGATGAGGTAGACTGACTAAGATAATCAAGCATCCCACAGATTGTTATTTCAAACTACAGAGTTAGAGGTTCCATTTCAGCTTAAATTCTTAAATCTGTCCCAATCCCCAGCGACTGCCTTAGGATGCATTGCACTTTGCTTTTGATGGCATGAGATTAGTGGTAAGAAGGCCAATGGCTCCCAGCCCAGCTCTGAAGTGGTGTCCTGCAGCAGGTGGCTGATGTTCAAGGCCTCTCAGAGAAGGCAGGGCAGATTATAATTGCTGATTAGGTAGCAAGGAAGGGAGCCCTATCCCTGGCACAGGTCCCTACAATGTAACAGCCCAGAGCTCTGTGGATAGTGGGTCTATCTTATGTCTCACAGATGCAGACACCATCCACTCAGTGATACCATGCTCAGCCCCATCCCAGTCCCTTGGCAAGCCCCTTAGTGCCCCAGCTTAGATCCAGGGCCAAAGCCAACTCCTGATGCTATCTTTCATTTGTTTTGCCTTCTGGCAAGGTATGAATTGCCCCTGCTGGTCAAATACAGGGGTTTTTAATTCCAGTCCAGCAGGCGCCCAGTTCTCTAGCTGAGCCTCAGCTAGGCACTGACTCTGATGCCCTGGGAGCCAGACTGGGACTCTGGCCATAGTCGGACCCTTCATACATGATATGGAGCCCATTGTAGCCTGAACATGTTGGATCCCATTTCTTACACCTCCCCTAAACCCAAATCATGTTGCCATGCAGATAGGAGACAGAGAAAGCCTGCATTGAGCTTTCAACCCTAATGTTGAGGCTTCCAAAAAAGACTGCAGTGGAGTATGCAATCAACCAGAACTCAGGGGTCAGGGAAAGAACCCTCAAAGAAGGGAGGTAAAAGCTAAGACTGGACCATGAGTAAAAGTAAGCTGAGGAAAGAGGGGAGTGTGTCCCAAACAAGGGGAACAATAGGAAGGCAAGCTGAGCAGTGGACATTACAAAATATTAATGAGGATAAAGATGATGGTAGTGGCAGCAACTACCATTTATTTCATGCTTATTACATTCTGGTTATTTTATATGGACTAATTAGATCATTATGACAAATGCTATTATCCCCATTTACATAGGATAAGTGAAGACTTTGTAGTTAAGTGAAGTCACCTAACTTTTCCCCAGTTCAATGGCCAGTAATTGAATTTTGTTTCCAGCTCTACTGACGTATGATTGACAAACAAAAATTGCTTATAATTAGGGTCCCTAACATGATTATTGAATATATGTACACATTGTGAGATGGTTACCACAATCAAGCTAATTAACATATATATTGCATCACATGGTTACTCATTTTTTGTTGCTGTAGAATATTTACAATCTGCTGTCATAGTAAGTTTCAAGTATATAATATGTTGTTAATTACAGTCATCATTGTTGTTGGGTGCTGTAGAGTCAGGTCTGACTGAGAGCAACCCTATATACAACCCATGCCTGGCACTATGTAAGCACATCTCCTCTATTCATAGGGTTTTCTTCTTTTCTTCTTCTTCTTCTTTTTTTTTTTTTTTTTTTTTTTTTTTTTTTTTTTTTTTTTTTTTTTTTTTTTTTTTTTTTTTTTTTTTTTTTTTTTTTTTTTTTTTTTTTTTTTTTTTTTTTTTTTGTGGTATTGAGAGTTGAACCCAGGGCCTCGCTCTGGCATGCTTTGCAAGTGCTAGACCACTCAGCTGCACCCTCCAGCCCATTTTTTTTTTTTTACTTTTTGAGACAGGGTCTCACTAAATTATGCAGACTGCCTCTGATCTCAAATTTACAATCCTCCTGCCTCTGCCTCCAGATTACAGGCATGTGCCACCATGCCCAGCTCTTCATAGGGTTTTCAGTGGCTGATTGTTTCAGAAGTGGGCTGCCAGGTCTTTCGCCTCAGCTTGAAGCACCTGGTATTCCCAGGTGGTCTCCTATCCAAGGCCTGACCCTGCTTAGCTTCCAAGATCTGATGAGATTGGACACCAGGGGGCTGTGGCAGCAGACCTAGTCATCACATCCTACATTATATCTCATGTTGTAGTCGTTGTTAGGTACCATCTAAATCTAGTCAGCAGGAAAGGATGTTGAATTTTGTTAAATGTCTGTTATGTATCTTCCAAGGTGGTCACATGATTTTTATTCTTCATTCCATTAACATGGTATATCACACTTATTGATCTCTGTGTGTTGAACCATCCTTGTATCCCAGGGATAAATCCCACCTTGATCATTGTGGATGCTCCTTTTACCATACTATTTAATTCAGTTTATGAGAATTTTGTTGAGGATTTTTGTAACTGTGTTCATCAGGATTACAGGCCTGTAATCTATTCTTATAGGGTTCTTGTTTGGTCTTAGTATCAGTGTCTTAATAAAATAAGTGTGGATGAGTTTCCTCTATTTCAATTTTTAGCATGTTTGAAAATGATTGCCATTAAGTGTTTATTAAGTGTGTAAAATTCACCAATTAAACCATCTGCTCCCAAGGCTTCTCTTTGCTGGGAGATTTTTGGTAACAGATTCAATCTCCTTACTCATTATTTGTGTGCTCAGAGTTTTCATTTCTTTATGATTCAATCTTGTATTATATGTTTCTAGGAATTGATTTCTTCAAAGTTATTTACTGTTCTAGCACATCATTGGTCATAGTAGTCTCTTACTATAATTGGTATCCTTGGGAGATTTCTTAAAACATATTTTGAATTCTTTGTCAGACAATTCATAGATCTCTATTTCTTTAGGGCCTGTTACTAGAAAATTAATGTATTCCTTTGGTGGTATAATGTTGGTTTTCTGAGTACCTTGAAGCCTTGCTTTGCTATATTCCCATTTGAAGAAGGAGTCACCATCTCAAGTGTTTATTGACTGGCTCCAGGAGAGAAACACCTTCACCAGTCATCAAGGCTAGGAGTTCTGAGGCCCTGTCAGGGATTTTCTATGAACAGATCAACTCAACTCCTCTTATTCCTTCTCATGGTGGGGGATCTTAAGATTCTATGCCTTCTCTCCATGCTTCAATGCTAGGCTGAGTGCTGAGTCTCTCATTTTTTCTTCCTAGGCTGGTGCCCATAATGATCAAGTTTTTGTGCCTCCTCTCAGTCCCACAGAGTTCAGCCAGTTGACTGCATGTGCTCAAAGCCATCTGAGAAGGCTCTCATTTAGCACCTGAGAGGGATGCAGGGGGAGCCAACCACGGGGGATTGGGTAGAGGGGAAGACACATGGAGCATGGATGGTCTACCCTTGAGCCACTTGGAGGGTCTTCACTAGGAAACCCCCACCTGGTCCACAGGTGACATTCATGATGTTATCTGCACAACAGTTAGTAAGATGCATGGTCCTTCGCTGAGTTTCTAAATCTCCAAGTTGCTTGCCTGATCCCAGGCTCTCCTAGCTTCCCAGCCATGGTGATCCCCTCAGTATTCCAGGTGGGGTGAGAAAGAGGTAGACCTCTTATGTGGCATCTCACACAGCTGGAGAAGGCACTTGCTCACTCACTACCCCCAATTTTCTTCATGGGAGGAATCATGAGCCAAGGGAGTCTCTTCTGGCACTGAGCTGTGCTGCCTTGGGAAGGAATGATGTATGTAAAGAAAGTCCTCTTCTTACTCTTTTCATTATGATGGTTGGTTGGTTGGCTGGTAGGTTTTTCTTTTTGGTACCAATGGTGTGTTGGAATCTCTGCTGGACTCACAGATTTTCACAAAGGTACTCTCACCCATGGGTGCTACCAAAATCATGCACTTTGGGAAGATGATAATAGAAAACCCCCATTCTTCCATGCTGCTGATATCTCTCCATCTCAGATCATATTCAGTTGCAGATAACAGTGTGCTGGAACTGGCGCAGAGAGGCTCATGGGAACAAATAGTACACAGTGATCCTCTTCCCAATTCTGCATGCAGTGACTTCTTATTGGTACTTTGAAATCAGCTATGTTGGGAAAATTTACACCACATAAATCAAGAAATTTTTAGGGGCCAGGCATGGTGGTGCATGCCTGTAATCCCAGTGGCTTGGGAGGTGGAGGCGGGAGGATCGCAAGTTCAAGACCAGAGGCAGTCTGCATAACTTAGCGAGACCCTGTCTCAAAAAGTAAAAAAAATGGGCTGAGGTACAGCTCAGTGGTCCAGCACTTGCAGAGCACGCAGGCGCAAGGCCCTGGGTTCAACCCCCAGTACCGCAAAAAAAAATAAATAAATAAATAAAAATAAAATAAAACAAATCAAGAACTTTTTAAAAGAAGGGCGTTTTGTTTTGTTTTGCTCCAGAGAGCTAGTTGTTAAACATATACCAGACCAGGACAGTAACTGGAAAGCTGGTTACTAGAATTAAGGCTTCATCTCTTCCTGTATTCCTTTCTCTCCAACATTAGGGCTCTCTGCACTTCAATGTTCTTAAGAATTAGTTCAAAAATTACACTTTATTCCAAGCAAGGTTGGCTCTTGGGGCTGTACTCTACGTCAGTACCATTTAATCATTCCCATATTCGTTTCTTCATTACTCCATACTGTGCATGGGGCTAGGGGTTGGGGTATAAAAACAAAGACAAGTGTCTGCCTCCAAGGAGTTCACAATCACTAGGGAATACATGAGGACCTGGGAGGTGGAGCAGGTTTTAAACTGATCTTTTACACTGCATCCTGAGATAGCCTTCCCTGTAGCTAGGACCATTCCTAATCAGCAGGACCTGAGAGAAGATGCAAATGGAGGCCCTCTGTGTTCCTTCTCCAGGGCTATTATACCAGGGTACCACAAACTTAGTGACTTAAAACAAAAAGAACTCATTTTTTCACAGTGGTAGAAGCTAGAAATCCAAAATCAAGGTATCAGCCTCATTTCTTCTGAGGGCTACATGAGTGAATTCTTCCTCATCTCTTTCAGCTTTTAGTAGCTCCAAATATCCCTTGCTTTGGGAATACTTCCTCCTTCACATGGCCTTCTCCCTTGTATCTGTGTCTTCTCTTCTTCTAAGGACACTTGGCTTTGGATTTACAGACCACAGTTAACTCAGGATGATCTTATCTTGACAGGCTTCACTTAACCACTTCACAAAGATCTTTTCCCCAAATAAGATCACATTCCCCGGTTCCAGGAATTAGGACTGGGTTGTTTCATTTTACAGACCACAATTCAACCTATTAAATCCACATGCCATATTTCTAGATATATAAAAATACAAATTAAGCTAACAAACTGGCAAATAACTTATGTTTCACCTTGACATTTATATCATCATCATGACAAAATATCTAGTTAAAATTATTTGCAATTTGAGCTTCACTGCCCATATAGTGGCTCCAGACTAAGACAAACTTGGGAGAGGGACCCTAGCAGCCCACTCCTAAAATAATTAGCCATTGAAAACCATATGAATAGCAGAAAGGCACTGTGAGCTATAGGGCCAGAAAATGAGCCCCTCTCCCCGGGCTGGAAGGCATTCAAGAAACGTTTAGGGAAGAGTTGCCTTCTCAAAGTAGAGTTGACCTTAATGGCAGGAATGGAGTTGGGTCCCAGGGACCTCCTTTTGCTGATGTGGTATGACTTAAAATGAGAAGAAACACAGTGGCTGCAACAGTGGGCTCAAACGTAAGATCATGTTCATGGCATAGTGTTGAGTAGTGTTTCATTCTGTTGTACATAGAGTCACTATGAGTCAGAGCTAACTTGATGGGACCCAACAACAACAACAGATGCTAAATAGTTTTAGTTTTGTGCTCTCCTTCTGCATTGTGGATTCTTTAGCCACACTCTCAACTCTGCCCTTGGAATGAGAATCTTTCAGTCTGGATACTTTATAAATGAGCTGTGAACGGGGCTTCTCCTTTCCTCCTTTTGGATGAAGCAATTAAGGACTTAGTGGATAGGCTACAACCAGGACCCTAACTAAGTCAACTAAATCCAATAAATGACTTCTTCTATTATGTGGAAATCATGGGTGCTCGTAGATACTAATTGGCTGTCTTCTCTACTTTCCTTTACAGCATTTAAGTAGTTCCCTAACACAATTTTATTTTGGAGCTTCCTAATTATATTACTCCAGACACCTACTGTCAATGAATTTGCCCGTGAAAAAAAAAAAAAGAAGAAGAAGAGTTATTTATGCATCCTTATATTCCACCAGCATTTATGGAGTAACTCTGATGATCTCAGCATTGCAAAGCACGCCAAAGTAGAAGAAGCAGTCACTGCCCTGGAGGAACGTAAAGACTCACCCGTGAGAAATAATAAATATGTGAGAAATGATTAAATCACAAGTATATAAACCAGATGTTGAGTATTTAAGGGGAATGACACTGTGGGAGAGCTCATTTATTATAAAATACCTGGAGTTATTGTTAAATTATTTTATTATAAAGCAGGTAGAAAAAAATGTGTCCTGGACCAAGGAAAGAGCATGAGTAGGACTTTGGCAACTCCACTGAGCCAGCCCGAGACTGATCCAGTGGGAGAGGAAACTCCAGTAGAGGAGTCGTTTCATTTCTATAGACACAATCAAGTGCTAAATGATAGCCATAAAGCCACAAGTGTTTTCTTGCCCCTGGCCTTTTTCCTCCTTGGGATAATCTGTCATACTGTAGTCTAACAAAGCATTCCAGTATAGTGTAAAAAATGTCACTTCCATTTAAAACCATTCAGTGTCTCCTACTGCCTGCTGGATCCTCCTGCTGACTGAGCCCAAACTTCCCTTCAGTATCCTTGTAGATCAGATAGAGCCTCAAGGGGCGGACTGTAGCACAATTGGCTAAAGGAAGGATAGCAAACTGGGTTTCAATCTCAGTTCAGTCACTAGCTAGTTCTGTAAACAGAGTATAATTCAACTTCCTTGTACCTCAAGTCCATACCTCAGAGGTAGATGAAGAGATTACAGTGTTCTAATACATGTAAAGGGCTTTAAATACTCCTTGGCCCATGTTGTTGTTGTTGTTGTTAGGTGCTGTCGAGTCGGTATCCAACTCATAGCGACCCTCTGTACAACAGGGGAAACACTATTGTCAGTGCTTCTCTGCTGTTCATAGGGTTTTCAATGGCAGATTGATTTTTGGGAGGGGGTTGCCAGGTCCTTCTCCCAAGCCTACAGCTTCTGGTGTTCCCAGGAGGTCTCCCATCCAGGTACTAACCAGGCCTGACCCTGCTTAGCTTCCGAGATCTGA
>VMDO01028846.1:0-23369 GCA_007922755.1 Pedetes capensis
TCTTCTATTTCTTTATTTTGCCACATTGAGCATTTCTTGTCACTGTAGAAGTCAAATATGACTTGTCCTCGTCTTTTGTTATCATATCATATTTTATATATTACATATATTATTATAATTTTTCCCCCTTTATTGGTAAATGTTGGTGAGGTACAGAGTAATACAGGAGTTGCTTTTTCCATTATGCAACTATTACATCACTTTTGCAGAAACTTTTTTTTTTTTTTTTTTTTTTTTTTTTGCAGTACTGGGGGTTGAACCCAGGACCTCAAGCCTGCATGCTCTGCAAGTGCTGGACCATTGAGCTGCACCCCCAGCCCATATTTTTACTTTTTGAGACAGGGTCTCACTAAGTTATGCAGACTGCCTCTGGTCTTGAACTTGCGACCCTCCTGCCTCCACCTCCCAAGCCGCTGGGATTACAGGCGTGCGCCACCGCGCCCGGCTTGCAGAAAGTATTCTTAAAATAGTTCTGATAGTACTAAGATTTGGACAGCCTGGTGCATAAATGCGGACAGCTAAGTAAAGATGCAGCCCGGTACTGTGGTTGAAATCTGAGGTCAAATCTCAACTCAGACATCTTTGAGCTGCAAGACCTTGGCAAAGCCCTTCACTTCTCTGAGCTCTCCTTTCCTTCTCTGTAAAATAGCGATAATACAGTGATTATACTACCTACCTCCTAGTGTTTCTGTGAGGTGCCTGCTTCAGAGAGTTTTGGTGAAGATTAGTTTATAAGAAGTTAACACGTATGTATAAAATACTTAGAGCGATACTTGCCACATGGTGAGTACTAAGTATTAACTATCACTATGATAACTACCACTATGATAACAGTTGAAAAGGTATAAAATACAAAAATAACTTGGAGTGCAAAGCAATTATTAAGAGCAATAAAATTTCTAGGAGTGACAAAGCACACATTTACTGCTTTTAGAGTGTGGAGTTATGCTGTTGTTGTTGTTAGGTGCTGTCAAGTCGTGTCCGACTCATAGTGACCCTCATAGGGTTTTCAATGGCTGATTGTTTCAGGATTGCCTCCGGGATGGGTTGCCACATCCTTCTCCCATTTTTGCGGTGCTGGAAATTGAACTTAGGACCTCAGAGACTGCAGCGCAGCGCTCTACCAACTGAGCTAAATCCCAGTCTGTGGAGTTATGCTACTGGGTGAAAAATGGAAGGCAAAAACTTTCCAAATTTTAACACATTCTTGTCTTCTTAGTTAAGGGTGAGTTTCCGAGTGAATGTGCAAATTGCTAAGGTGGAGTCTAAGCGCCAATTCTGTGACTGCACGGATTTTACGAGAGCTACTTTAAGTGAATGCCAGCATCCTTGACGTCAGACATGTTAGGTTTATAGATACTGAAAGAATCCACTAGTGCAAATACTATGTGATGGTTTGTGACCTTGTAAACACAACACAGAAGTGTGGAAGTTATTGGAATTCTAGAAAATGGCACACACTGTTCCAGGTTTGTAAAAGCAATGCCAGTCCCAAACATTGACATCAGTATGTTTGATAGTTCAGCAATGATTCTATAACGAGTTAGCATAGACTCAGGAGTTCCCAGGAACCAGTACAGGTGTCATAAAACCAGTATATGTCAATCTAAGGGCTGGGATTTAGCTCAGTTGGTAGAGCACCACGCTGCAGTCTCTGAGGTCCCAAGTTCAATTCCCAGCACCACAAAAATGGGAGGACCTGGCAATCCACTCCCAAGGCAATCCTGAAACAGTCAGCCATTGAAAACCCTATGAGGGTTGCTATGAGTCGGATACCGACTCGACGGCACCTAACAACAACTAACAACAAAATTATGCTGCCGGCAGCTGTAACCACTGTGGCGTCCGATCCCATCAGATCTCGAAAGCTAAGCAGGGTCAGGCCTGGTTAGTACTTGGATGGGAGACTGCCTAGGAACACCAGATGCTGCAGGCTTGGGAGAAGGACCTGGCAGCTTCCTCCCAAAAAACAACCAGCCACTGAAAACCCATGAATAGCAAAGAAGATATTAAGATCTACACAAACATTTCTTAGAAAAGAAATTACAAAACCATAAGACACAGATTCATGAATGTATTTAGTATAATTGCACACACAGATGAGGCAGTAAATTGCTGGAATATACCAAGGGGCTACCTGGCCTTCTACACAATCATCTGTGTGATATGACTCCAGGGCTTTCGTGAGTCTTTCCCTTATTTTTAAAAAATTTCATTTCTTTAGTCCATTGTAGACATGTAAAAGGAAACCATTAATGTTCCACTCCTCAGGCTTATTGCATCGACCATTACAAAAAGGCACACACTGTAGGAAGAAGGACACAATACGCGCTCTCAGATATTAATGTCTTTACATTAATCAGTCTGTCACTGCCTTCATGAACAGGGTTTTGCTGGGGGTGTCATGAATATCAGGAGTGCTCAGAAGACCTGCAAGTGGCGCTTTAGGGGGAGCCAAGGACAAGGGCCACGAGGATGCTCAAACAGGACTTTCTTTCATTAAAGATTACCTGCAATTTGGGAATATTTCAAATGATAATTAATACATAAATAGGACAAGAAGAAAGATTTGGGAAAATGTGTGGGATATTATATTCAAATCTGATTCATTTTATGCCAAGTTCTACAACAGAACAGGTATCAGTGCAAAATCACGGAGCAGTTTGTGCTATGAAGCTTCCACAATGCATAACCTAAGCACAGGCTGCTAACAGTTTCAGGAATGCATATGACCAATCATGCACAGAAGCCAGGCAGACCCAGGGCTGATGCGCAGTTTGTTTGCTGCTTGGCTCCACGCGTGAGATCATGTGTCAGTTCCAATCTTGCCGGCCTTCCCAGTCCACTCCCTCTTTGCCTCAGATGTGAGAGTTGAGTTCCTCACAAATTTCAAACAAAAGTGCTTCTTTTCCATTATTTTTCTCAGAATGAATCTGAACAAATAAAGAAGCATTTCTCATTTAAAAAATTAAAAGGAGAAGCACAACAGTATGAAGGAATAGGCACAGAACTAAAGAAGGGAGAGAGGAAGGAAAGAAAGAGAAAGCAACAGGCAACACAGAAGGGAAGAGAACTTAGAAGTCCATCAGAAGCCTTTGCGATGTACCTCTGGGTCTTCAATTCTGTTCCATTCACTGTCATGCCTATTTTTGTGCCAGTACCCAGCTGTTTTTGCCACTATGACCCTGAAGTCAGGTTTTGTGATACCTCCTGCACTGTTTTTGCTGCTTAGGATTGTTTTGGATATACCTCGTCTTTTGTGCTTCCATATGAATTTTAGGATTATTTTTTTTCTATTCCTGCAAAATATGCCATTGGAATTTTGATGGGATTTCATTAAGTCTATAAATCACTTTTGGTTGTTGTTGTTGTTGTTGTTGTTGTTGTTGTTAGGTGTCATCCAGTCATGTCCAACTCATAGCGACCCTCATAGGGTTTTCAATGGCAGATTGCTTCGGGATTGCCTTGGGAGTGGGTTGCCACGTCCTTCTCCCATTTTTGCAGTGCTGGGAATTGAACTCGGGACCTCAGAGACTGCACAGCGGCACTCTACCAACTGAGCTAAATCCCAGCCTGTCGCTTTTGATAGTATAGCCATTTTCACAATATTAATTCTTCTGATCCATGAGCAAGCGATATTCATCCATCTTCTAATATCTTCTGCTATTTCTTTCTTTAATGTTTTGAAGTTTGCACTGTAGAAGGCTTTGGGGCTTTTGTTAGATTGATTCTTAAATATTTAATTTTGTGGTATACTATTTTGAATGGGATTATTTGTCTTGATTTTCTTCTCTTCCTGTTCACTATTCGCGGAAAAGAAGGCTACTGATTTTTAAGTTAATTTTGTATTCTGCTACTTTGCTGAAGGAGCTAATTAGCTCTAACAGTTTTCCAATGGGATTTTTAGGGTCCTTTAATTATAGGATTATGTCAGGGAAATGCGAATCAAAAGAAAACTGAAATTGCATCTCACTCCAGGAAGAATAGCCAAGATAAACAAAACAAATAGTTACAAATTCTGTGGAGAAAAAGGAACCCTTTTACACTGCTGGTGGGACTGTAAATTAGTTCAGCCACTTTGGAAATAAATACAGAGGTACCTTAGAAAAATAAGAATAGAACTGCCATACAACTCAGTTATACTACTCCTGGGAATATACCCTAAAGAAGATAACTCATCATACCACAGGAATACCTACATTTCCACATTTAACGCACCAATCTTCACAATTGCAAGGGTATGGAATCAACCAAGATGTCCATCAACAGGGGAGTGGACTGAAAAATTGTGGTATATATACACAATGGAATATTACCCAGCAATCAAGAATAATGAAATTATGCCATTTTCAGCAAAATGGATGGAACTGAAGAACATTATTTTAAGTGAATTAACTCAGGCTCAAAAAGAGAAATACCATATGTTCTCACTCATACGTGGGAGCTAAATCTAACTTAAAGGAAGAAAAAAATTATACATATTTAACTATATAAAAATGAACAATCATATCTATCGAAGAATGGAAAAACACAAGCAGATCAAAAAGAAGAGGGAAGGGGATCAGTGGGTGGGATTGGGGGTTGGGAAAGAGGAAGGAGAGGGGAAATTATGTAGAAGGTTAAAGAGGGAGAGGAAAATTTCATGAAGAAATAGTAGTCTAGCTATAAGTCTAAAATCTGCAAGCTCCAAGTTCTAAGCAAAAGACTAACCCTTGGTGTCAGTGTAAGTCCATGTAGCTTGCCTTAGATGAGATGGTACGAAGGTCAACCTTGTACATGGTAGAGAACCCTAGACTAGAAGGCAAGAGACCAGATCCAAGACCCACCACTAGCTCACTGATGAAATAAAATGTGTTTTTACCCTAATAACACCCATCTAGCCAAATCATTCAAGGACTTTAGCAAGTAGTCTGTGAAGAAAACAGTTTGGAGAAGAGAATTTTCCAGGACATGCTCTGGGATGTGTCAGTGTTAAGTTAACCACAGTAACTTTTCACAGAGAATCTTTTCTTGACTCACAGCAATCGATTGTATCTCAGCCTTCTCCTCTCTTTGATTGGCACCACAAAGAAGGCCTCAGTAAAGCTGTTTAGACAGCTAATTGTTCTAACACCGGAAAGACAGAAGCAGGAATTACAAGGGGAAGAGGGACAGTGACCGCTAGAGTTGAGAAAAAAAATGCATGGAATGGTAGTAGGAAAAGAATGATAGCAGTGTAATGGGGAGGAGTGTGGCGTGGAAGGGGCTACTGGGGTCATAGGGGCCCCTGGTGCCCAGAGGAGGTCTAGGGGCACAGCAAACCCTCAGAATTCCTAGGAACCCCAGGAAGCCTGACAGGGAAACAGCAGGATGTTCAACTCGGTGAAGCAGAAGGTGAGACTATGCTAGAGAAGAATATTAAAAGCAAATATTAACTTCTAAGAGGGATATACATAATCCCAGGCAGGTATGAGATACATGTAAAAAAGTTCAGGTTTTTTTCTCCTTGAAGTGCTCTGTGGAATCATTAATAACATGATAGCATTTTTCTCTGACATAAAAACAATCACCATGGATATAAATACACCATAGGCACCTCAGGTCACATCCATTGAAAAGTGGCATTCATTGTCACTATTAACCATCTTGACTAGGGGTTCGTTATGAGGTAAAAATGTTACAGAAGAACCCAGCAATCCTTGCTGAGACTTTAATGGAAGCAGAAACTACCATCAGAACAAACTGGTTTAAAAGAGCAGTGGAGATAATTACAAATGTATGGATTTGCTCACTGCCGATGATTATCAGTTGATGATCAGGCTGGAAAACACGTTCCTTATCTGGATGCAAATTTATTCCGAACTAGGAAATCTCCTCCAACATGACCTTCATCAATATTACATTTCGAACAAAAGTTTACTGATGTAACAGCCTAGAAATGCTACTCGAAGCTCCTTAGCTTCAGGCAGAAAGTACAATCTGCTATCTACCTTGGAGCCCGAAGAAGTTTTTTGCGCTGGAATCTGCTTTGTTCCATCGCTGTAGCTCAAGGTTCCTCCAGCAGTCATGGTGTAAACCCTGTCAGGGTCGAAGTCAATGTGGCTGAAGGATTATTTCCTCCTTGTGCATGCATCTGGATTTCCCTGCACATGTGCACATCCCAACTTGACATCTGTACAAAGTTTTAGTTGCAAAATGGCTAAAGACACAGGTTTAGGTCCTATCCAAGTTAAAAGGGGAAGCACTGTAATTTTCCAATAGGATGTCTGTAAAAGTTATTTGTTGTTGCTGTTGTTGTTGTTGTTGTTAGGTGCCGTCGAGTTGGTATCTGACTCATAGTGACCCTCATAGGGTTTTCAATGGCTGGCTGTTGCTGGATTGCCTTGGGAGTGGATTGCCAGGTCCTTCTCCCATTTATGTGGTGCCAGGAATTGAACTTGGGACCTCAGAGACTGCAGACCAGCGCTCTACCAACTGAGCTAAATCTCAGCCCCTGTAAAGGTTATTTAGATGTGTGTAAATTATTTGGCATAGCGCCTGGCCCATGGTCATTTCATAATTCAGTGCAGGACATACTGGCTGAATGAGGGCTTGGGAACAGGACCTAAAGAAGTCAATTCCAGTCCAACCCATTGACCAGGACAGGGAGGGTGGAATCTAGTGGAAAGGGAGAAGCAAATGACCACATGTCCACTTATATGTACCAGTGAGTACAAAAGGGGCCTTTAAGAGAAAAGGAACTGGAGCTCTGACCGTTTTCATTCCGAGATGGACATCTGGGGACATCGCAGACAGGCTGGGATTACACAGGCAGGTTGGAGAGAGTCATGAAGAGCAGGAGAAAGAATTCACTGCCAGAGCCAGAGGAGCCCAGAACAGCATCTGCCAAGGCACTGCTTGGATGGGACTCCAGGAAGGTCATGCTGGGCCCAAGAGACAGCTGGTGGCAGCGCTGTCCTGACCCAGCCATCCTAAAGCAGCCTGATGTCCACAGTGGTTCCCACAGGGAGGATGTCTATATGTCCATTACTGCTACACCCCGAGTGCCCCAGACTTTAGGCTGCTCTGCAGCATCACAGCCAGGTGGATTGAAGTCCACTGGTAAGTGCTGAGTGGTTGGTGGGCCTTTTCAGTCTGAAGACTTCTGTCCTTTACTTCTGAGAAATAACCTTGCACTGCATCCTTATGGAATCTGTCCCCTATAATTTTCCCTGAAGGAACTTTCTGGAATGCAGTATTAGAGGCTTTCCTCATATAGCAGGTGCCCTTGGCTGGCTGTTCTTACTTATACGTAGGGTCTTGGCACCTCTAGGGAGCTCGCGTGCATGGGTGGGGCTTGGGCACTTCATGGGAAGCAGATCTCAGGCCAGGCTACCTTGTAACCTGGGGGCCCTTCTTTTCATTATTCTTCAGTTATTTCTCTGGGTAGATTCAGTTTATCCATCCAGAGAAAGTTCCCACTCTCTTGCCCGGACCTTCGGTGAGGAAAAAACGATGTCCCCACCGTGACTATCAACAAGGAAAGAACCCACTCTCCGTCTGATCACCGACAAAGCAACAACTGTCTCCTCGTGACCACCAAGACCACCAACACTGCTGTTTGCCACTGGAAGGCAAAAGGGCCTGAGGCTTTTCCTTTCTTCCATCTCCTCTGGTGTCCCAAGGGCTGCAGGAGTTCATGCCCCTCACCCGAGGGTCCCGAGTGAATTGTGTTTAGTATCTGTGTGCGTGGTGGTGCCGCCGCCAGTCTGAACCTCCAGGCCAGACCAGGAGGTGCACACCCCACATAGAGACTCCAGGCAGCGTTTTTCATCTGGTGCTTGGCAGGGAAGGAGGCGGGCCACAGAGTAGCTAAAGTTCACTCCACGGACTTCCCCCTGAGCCACTGTATTTAATCCAGCACCTGCTTCTCTTCCCATCGCCCCAGAATGCCCAGTATCCCCTGGTGTTAGAAAGGTGCAGTCTGAGCTTAGTCCCTGTTCTTCATGTTTGCAAGTGATTTTCCCAGTTGCAGGAGAACAGAAACATCTCTCCTTCACCTCAAAGGTGGTGGTTCAAGCTGTATAATTTGTGTGCCCTACTTACTAAGGTGACATCTGTCTCGGTCACTTCTTTTGTCGGTTTATTTAACCTTAAAGTGCATCACGTTAGCGAGCAGCCGCTGTGATTTAAGGGAACATCCTGTACCACTTCATCATTTTTATTTGAAATCCACCTTCCACTGTTAATTATTTTAAACCACGATCATATGCTCAGCAGTGAGCAAATAGAAACTATCTGAAAGCATTAGATTGAAGTTCGCCAGCAAACCTGCAGTTGACAAACCACTAGGCCATTGTTAGTTGTGGTTGTTAGGTGCCATCGAGTCGTATCCAACTCATAGCAACCCTCACAGGGTGTTCAGTGGCTGATTGTTTTTTTTTTTTCTTTAGGGATTGCCTAGGGAGTGGATTGCCACGTCCTCCCATTTTTGCGGTGCTGGGGATCGAAGTTGGGACCTCAGCAGAGTGGTGTTCTACCGACTGAGCTAAATCCCTCTTGCCCAGAGCACCGATGAGGAAAACCTTTCCTGCTCTCCCCCGGACCCTCTGTGAGGAAAGAATGCTCTCCTGCCAGGAACATCAATAAGGAAAGAACCCGCTCTCTGTCTGATCAACCACGAAGCAACAGCTGTCTCCTCGTGACCATGGAGACCACTGACACAGGTGTTTGCCCCTGGAAGGCAAAAGCGCCTGAGCCTTTTCCCTTCTCCCATCTCCTCCAGGGTCCCGAGGGCTGAAGGAGTCCACACCCCTTGCCTGAGGGTCCCGAGTGAATTGTGTTTAGTATCTGTGTGCATGGCGGCACTGCCCATCTGAACCTGTCCGTCCACACTGGCCTTGTTGCTAGGTGCCATCTAGTCATGTCCGACTCACAGCGACCCTCATAGGGTTTTCAATGGCTGTTTTAGGATTGCCTTAGGAGTGGGCTGCCATGTCCTTCTCCCATTCTTTGAGGTGCTGGGAATTGAACCTGGGACCTCAGAGACCACAGAGCAGTGCTCTACCAACTGAGCTACATCCCAGCCCCAGGCCATTGTTAGTAGCAAACACAAAACAATAAAGAGAAAAGATTTTCAAATCTATCACAGCTCTGTTCTCTCCCCCAGGAAGAACAAGAGCCCCTGACCTTCTCATTTTAGAAGATAATCTTGACCTTTCTTTTTGTTTTTAAAGCTAAGGCATAAATAACCTTTTTGGTTTTCTTGTCAGGGAATGAATACCCAACTTGGAAAGATACTCCAGTGTTCAGTTAAGCTAGTAAAAGATGACTAAGTAGGAGGAAGTCATGTCTCCAGACATTATTTTAAAATTCAGATCTCTCAGGCTCAAAGTGAGGGATGTGGCTGCTGCCCCTCGGCACAGCACTACTCTATTACATGAAATGGGTTTACTCAGTGCATAGGGGACCTGTATCTTTAATGGTTTTGAAGCTACTGTCCATCAATGCACCCACTAAACTCTTTTTACCATTTTAAACGCAATCCTTTGAGGCATATACTTTTTATCCACATCTTAGAGACAGCTGAGGTATGAAATGCTCTCTCTTTATACAAGTAATAGCTGGCAGCCTGCAGCCTTAGCCCTGTGGCATCCGATCCCACCAGATCTCAGAAGCTAAGCAGGGTCGGGCCTGGTTAGTCCTTGGCTGGGAGACCGCCTGGGAACACCAGGTGCTGTAGGCTTGGGAGAAGGACCGGGCAACCCACTCCCAAAAAACTCAATCCACCATTGAAAACCCTATGAATAGCAGAGAAGCACTGACAATAGTGTTTCGCCTATTGTATGTAGGGTCTCTATGAGTCAGATGCTGAGTCAATGACACCTAACATCAACAACAATAGCTGGCAGGACTATGATACTTACATAGGTATGTATACACACATCATATATGTAATTAAATATCAGAAAAAATGTGACAGCAAATATTCAACCAATGTATTCCACTTTTTCTCCTTTAATTATGTTCCAAAATAGACTTTCTCTTTTTACCCAAGGGCAGAAATTGGAAAGAAAGAAAAGAAACTCGATTATCTTTAGAGTAAGAGATGCTGAGATTCAGGCAAAGGACATTGCTGTGTTCTTGTCACTATCATTTACTTTATTAAAAGCTGACTATGCACGATGCTTGGAGCCCAGAGTTGCCAGGCAAGGAGAGACCTTGGCCTGATGCTTTCCTCGGGATTAATTGTCAGGCAGGCACCCAGGAGAAGTATCTGACCTAAGGAATGCTGCCTTTTTCACCCTGGTGCCCCCCTTTCATCCCAATGACCCAGGAGGCTGAGGCAAGAGTGTGGGGCATGCACCTTCCTAGTCCAGCCCGGATGTTCGGACAGGGGGTGCTGCCATGCACACAGATACTAAACACAATTCACTTGGGACCCTCGGGTGAGGGGTGCAGACTCCTGCAGCCCTCAGGACACCAGTGGAAATGGGAGAAAGGAAAAGCCTCGGGTGCCTTTGCCTTGTGGGGACAAACACAGCTCTTTATTTCTCTGCCCTTATCAGGGCAAAGAGAAAACCCAAAGGGTACAGTTTTAAATGCTAGCAGCTCTTATGCAGCCTCAAGGGAAGATGCTTCCATGTTGGTGGTCTCGGCTGAGAGCGAGTTCTTTCCTTGTTGACGGTTGTGGTGGGAGAGCCTTCTTTCCTCATGGAAGGTCTGGGGGAGAGAGCAAAGAGAGCTCTTTCCTCATCGGGGGTCCGGGCGAAAATGGTCTTTCCTTGTTGGTCGAAGGCCTGGGTCAAAAAGGGTTGACCTGCCACAGTGCAGCTCCTTATATAGCTCGCCCACAGAATGCTCTGAGCCAATCAGCTTTGAGTCCAATTGTCCATTCAGGCTCAGGGATTTGTGAAGATTTTGTACAAATGTCCAACCAAGTTACTTTCATTTTCCCTGGATTTCTAATTTATAAATCAGATCTTCAAAAGCTGTTTTTCCCAGTTTTGGGGTTTTTGCCAATTTCCTCCCAATTTCTCTCTACACAGGAGGATTGTAAGTTTGAGGCCAGAGGCAGCCTGTGCAACTTAGCAACACCCTGTCTCAAAATAAAAAATAAAGAGAGTCTACAGTGTAGCTCAGTGGTGGAGCACCTGCCTGGCATGCTTGGGGTCCTAGGTTCAACCTCCAGTACTGGGGGAAAATGCAGAAAGCTGCTTTTTTTGTGTGGATCTTGGGGAATGAATAAAGAAATAAAAAGGAGGCCAAGTAGTGAGGAGAGAAGGGAGGAGGTCAAGGATGAAAGATGCATACTCTAACATCTCCTTCCATCCACATTGGCCAAGGGCTGGAAGGGTGTGTGGAGAAGACAGCTTGTCACCCAAACAGAGCTGAGCTTTGTCCCTCTTCCCCTCCAACAACTCTAGAAAGGCTGCCCACACCAGCCTGGGTACAGCCATGCAAAAGTGACCTTGGCTGTGTGCATGACAGGGTGGGGACGCCTTGTAGCTGACACTTTAGGGAGAGACAGGCTCTATGGTGGTGGAAGGGCCTTCTCAGAAGGCGGAGCGAGAGCCCACCAGAGTCCCAAATGGGACAGTGTGCCAACCTTGCAATCCTACTGCCTCCGCCTCCCAAATTGCTGGGATTGTAGTCATGCACCACTGTGCCCAGCAGGTATATTCTACCAAAAATTCTTCATTCTATGATAACTTCTAAGTTACTCAAGTTAGAACCAGCAGGTGCCAGAGAGGTGGGGTCAGCCAGGGAAAGCCACCAGTCTCTGACCAGGCCAAAGCAGAGCCGCCTGGGTATTACTGCACATCTAGGTTTCTTCTGCAAATGCTCTGTGTGTGTGTGTGTTTGTGTGTGTGTGTGTACATGGTGCCCTGGAGCCCAAAGGAGACAGCCACAAGGCCCTCCTGTCCAATGACATGCTTTGCAGGCTCCACAACATAATGGGAGCCAAACACTGACCTCACCTCCACACACAGAAGCAATCTTGATCCATAGGGGGATCAGTTGTTGTTAGGTGCCATCGAGTCGAGTCGAGTCCGACTCATAGCGACCCTCATAGGGTTTTCAATGGCTGACTCTTTTGGGATTGCCTTGGGAGTGGGTTGCCACATCCTTCTCCCATTTTGCAGTGCTGGGAATCGAACTCTGGACCTCAGAGACTGCAGAGCAGCACTCTACCAACTGAGCTAAATCCCAGCCACAGGATGGAAGGTGGACTGAGAACAATCATTTCCCCAAGAGAACAAGCGGGACCTAAAGCAGTACTTTTGCTAAAATAACTGCTTCTCGATAAAGTCTAAGAGTTCTTATCTAACCAGTGGGTTAGAGTCAAAACAAAGGAAATGCATATTACCTGCTATACTGTTGAGAAAGAACGCACCTGCCATTTTGAGAAATAATGTTATCAGCTGTATTGAATAAGAGAAATTAAACACATCACACACCTTTTATCAAACCGTTGTTTGGAATGAGAAAGCGCGTTCCTGGAGACAGATTACTATTTTAATGAGGTTATGAATGGGTGACAGAGCCCAGAGCCCCTCATGGGAATTCCTAAGCTTTTTTTTTTTTTTTTTGTGGTATTGGGGGTTGAACCCAGGGTCTTGTGCGCATGCTCTGCAGGTGCTGGACCACTGAGCTGCACCCTCAGCCTTTTTTTTTTTTTTTTTTTACTTTTTGAGACAGGGTCTGGCTAAATTATACAGACTACCTCTGGTCTCAAACTTGCGATCCTCCCGCCTCCGCCTCCTGAGCTGCTGGGATTACAGGCATGCGCCACTGTGCCCGGTGCTCCTAAGCATTTTTTGATGAGGCAATTACCACTTTTGAGAAAGGGTAATCATAAAATTTTAGCAAAGGATTAATTTTATATTCTTGGGATACTAATGACATCTATGATTTCTCTATCTGACCATTCAAACGTAATGATGGTTTTCTCAGAATTAGGTCTTTGGGACATTCCAGGATAAAGACCCTGATCCAGTTACTTTAGCTTTATACTAACTTCATAAATTTCTGTAGAGAATTTATGAATTTACCATTGAGAATACACTGGCACCAGACATACCCTAGGTATCTGTCATCAGTACAAGGAATCCTGTGTGACTAGGAGGAAGTCACATCTTCTGGGCATCACATTGAGGCCATTTCTCTGCCACTGGACTCAAAAGGTGGGACTGTGACAGTGCCTGAACACTTAACACTCAAGAGATTGAATTTTCAGCACTTCTCCATGGAAATCAGGTCAGGGAATCCTTTCCTCCTTTCTGAACTTCCCCTCAAGCTTATATTCCTTGGAGAACAGTTCATGTCTCTTGGGATATTAATATCCCACAGTATATGACAGCAATTTAGGATTAAAAAATCATAACCTGGGTCTAAGTGATCCTGAAAAATAATAAGCACACTCAGAGGAGCCTGAATCAAAAGGAACTGAAACGAGGCATCTAAGTAAAGACAAACAACTCTGATACAAAAGACATGGTGTGTTTTAATAACTGGTTTCCCTTTCCATTAGCAGATATAATTGCTGCCACTTAAGGAATGAATATGTCTATGGGACTCCTATCACTATGATAAACTGCTAGAGCCATGTGTTCCAAAGCGAGTGATGTCCTGCTGGACATTGCTAATTCACTTAAACTGGTTAGCAGAAGAACAAACAGATGCAATGACATCCTCTCCAGATGCACATTAACATGTATAGCTCGGTCTGCTCTTTCTAGACATGCTTCTGAACCACAATTAAAGAGGCTGGGAATGGAAATGGTGTTTGGGCTATGTGATGCTTTAGCATCTATCATTTACTCCATTGGAAATGCTATAAAATAAGACCAGATCAGAGCTGCTATTTACCAGAGCTGTTATTTTACTGTCTGAATTTCTTTACTATATTAACAAAGTACCTGAACATGAAGAAAATTATCACTAGAAAACAAAAACAAGAACTATTCACCGGTTGTGGAACTTTTTAAAAAAGTCCAATAGTAAGTATTTGGCTCTACCTCAAGCATACATCACGATGACCATATAAGCAAAATGTGTCAAGAACTCTTACAAAACAAACTTCTAATAAACGAAAGTAGTTTTTACTAAAATTCTTAAAATCCTTATTTTCACAACATTCTCTAAGTGCAGAACAACAGAGTTTTATAATATGACATCAGTAACTGATATGAGATGAAGGATTTCAATGAAAAGTAATTTGGGTGAAAAAAGGTATTTTTTTTTTGTACCTTACATATCTGCCCCATCAAAAAATGCTTAGGAATTCCCACGAGGGGCTCTGTCACCCACTCATAACCTCATTAAAATAGTAAGCTGTCTCCAGGCACACGCTTTCTCATTCCAAACAACAATTTGATGAAAGGTGTGTGATGCATTTAATTTTTCTTATTCAATACATCTGATAACATTATTTCTCAAAACGGCAGGTGCATTATTTCTCAACAGTATAGCAGAAGCTATATCTTCCATCCTGAACTAACACAGCTATAATAGCATTGTCTCTATTGTTGTTAGGTGACATCGAGTCAGTATCCAACTCATAGCGATACTACATACACCAGGAGAAACACTACTGTTAGTGCTTTACTGTTATTCACAGAATTTTCAATGGTTGATTGGTTTTGGGAGTGGGTTGCCGGGTCCTTCTCCCAAGCCTACAGCACCTGGTGTTCCCAGGTGGTCTCCCATCCAAGTACTAACCAGGCCTGACCTTGCTTAGCTTCAGAGATCTGATGAGATCGGATACCACAGTGGTACAGTTGCAGGCTAATAAAATTGACTGTTGTTGTTAGGTGCTGTAAAGTGGGTATCCAACTCATAGCAACCCTACATACAACAGGCAAAACACTATTGCCAGTGCTTCTTTGCTACTCATAGGGTTTTCAATGGCTGATTGTTTTTTGGGAGTGGGTTGCCGGATCCTTCACCCAAGCCTACAGCACCTGGTATTCCCAGGCAGTCTCCCATCCAAGGACTAACCAGGCCCGACCCTGCTTAGCTTCTGAGATCTGACTGGATGGGACATCACAGGGCTATGGCTGCAGGTAATAGCACTGATTAGCTTTAGTTTAAATCTATTTAACATCTACATTTCAATTCTACAAAACAGATTTAAAACTGCTTGAGAAAAAGCTATGACATGGTGGGGCACGTAGTGCAATAAGCAATGATGCAAATTATTATGAGTGCTCTGGGGTGCTAGTCCCTGGAACCTGTAAATGTTGCCTTATTTGGGAAAAGGATATTTGCAGAGGGGATTAAGTTAAGGATACTGAGATGAGATTATCCTTAATTACCCAGGTGGGCCCTGAAGGCCATCACATGAATTCTGCAAAGAGGCAGATCTGACCCACACAGAGGAGAAAGGATGGGAAGGCAGAGGAAGAGACTGGACTGAGGCCTCCACAAACCCAGGAAAGCTTGCAGCCCCCAGAAGCTGAGGGAGACAAGAGACCCTCTAGGGGGCGTGAAGCTCTGTTAACAACTTGATCGTGGACTTCTGTCCTCCAGGACTGTGACGGGATACATTTCTGCTATTTCAACTTGCTGAGCTTGTGGTCTTTCTTGCAGTAGAAATAGAAAATGAATGCACGCCATTTTATTTTTTTCCCTCTAAGTTCAAATACAATTTAGAATCAAGGAGACTTACATAAACAGCAGTATACCCTTTAGTTGAAATGTGTTTTCATATGCTTTTCCTCTAACTGTGTATCAGTGAACACGGAGCACAACAAAGGTAAACATTCCAATGAAAAAATGCATTCTTTCATCTAAAAAATATGAGTATTTGACTATTAACAACTTTGAGGCTGAAAAAATGGTTGGTAATACTTAGGTAATATTTTGAGTATAAAGAATTTCTTTATATCACTTAGGAAATATAAATGTTTCTTTGATTGTACTTAAATCATTTGGGATGATGAAAATATAAAGAAAGAATCCTGTCTATAGGTAACTAGCTGTACTACAATATTTTTCCAGGTTTCCTCTAGGCATATTTTAAAATTGTTTAATGTTGTCCATTACAATTCTTGCATCTTTTGGAGATTCTGACTCCTATTAATACTCAGCCCTATTTCCTTACTTGGAACAATCACGTGCAATGTTAGAAAATGTATGTCCTAGTTTAGGTTTCTGGATTATCTTCTTCATTATTCTATAAAAGTAATTCTAAGCAATGATTTCAAAATCCTATACTTTTTATGACGGGAGAAAGATATGGCAATCCATTCCCCAGGCAAGCCCGAAACAATTAGCCATTGAAAACCCTATGAGGGTCGCTGTGAGTCGGATACGACTGGATGGCACCTAACTACCACCACCACCACAACATACTTTTTATGAATGACATGGGCAGAAATTTGTTTCCCTTCACTATTATATTATACTTTTTTTTTCCCTCAGTACTGGGGGTTGAACCCAGGGCCTCGCGCTTGCATGCTTTGCAAGTGCTGGACCACTGAGCAGCACCCCTAGCCCTTTTTTTTTTTTTTTTTTTTTGAGACAGGATCTCACTAAATTACACAGACTGCCTCTGGTCTCGCTCTAACTTGTGATCCTCCTGCCTCCACCTCCCAAGTCTCTGGGATTACAGGCGTGCGCCACCATGCCCAGTGGGTATTATATTCTACTTAAAACGTTTCATTCTAGGATGACTCCTAAATTACACAAGTCAGAAATGTATGCATCATCTCATTAAGGATTCTCTGAAATGGCTAAGAATTGAGCTTCTCAAACCCAATTTTTGCTAATAAAATTTTGCAGAAATCTGTGACAGGAAAGCCAGTGTGCTTTTTGAACCATTTCCTGCCTTTATTGCAGTGTTCATGAAAAAGAGGAAGGCTTTAGCTAAACCAGCTGCTGGATTGCCCAGAATAGTAAATGGCTCTCACACTCCTATTTGATGGGACCTTGCCACATTTTTTTTTTCTTTTCTGCAGGATTTCCTCATTTCTCACAACAATGTGTTTCCACCCTAAATTAGCTTCCTACAAATAGACTATTGTCAAATTATCTACTTAGCTCTCTACTGAGCTGCCACAAATGAAGGGAATCCCTAGTTCATGAATCCCCCCTTCTCTTTTAAAAAGTTAAAAACACCACTATTTCATTGAAACTTTTCTCTTCTTGCCTTGAAACAGATCGCTGTTATAGTACAAAAAATTACAGAAAGTCTCTGAACCCATTTGGAATGCTTCATGGTTATTAAAATATGTAGTTAAATGTTTTGGATTAAAAACATCAACAACAAGAAGCTCATTCGTATGTCTGGAGAACTGGTAGGAAGGTAATTCAACCCTCTTTGGCTGGGATTTAGCTCAGTGGGTAGAGCACTGCGCTGCAGTCTCTGAGGTCCCAAGTTCAATTCCCAGCACCGCAAAAATGGGAGAAGGGCCTGGCAATCCACTCCCAAGGCAATCCCGAAACAGCCATTGAAAACCCTATGAGGGTCGCTATGAGTTGGATACCGACTCGACGGCACCTAACAACAACAACAACATTCAAGAGTCTGTAGTTTCAGCTAGTCTCACTTTCCTTATGTCCCTAAATATGGATCATTTTAGTGACATTCTGATGAATCTTTACTAACTATCTGAGAAACTTCAGCAATGTTAAGGGCCCTCTGAGCTGATCTGCTCCTCCTGACTTGGGTTGGCAATTTCTGTGGTGGTCTACTTATTCTTAGGGAAAAAAAATTCATTTTGATTATATAAACTAAGAGAGAAATTTGCACTTGCATGTATTCCTTGGTCGTCTCTTACCTGTGGCTGCACATTTACTTTGGAGAAAAGAAAATACACCCCTTCTTGAGATGGTAGACAGGTCCCCAAACCTGTAAGCACTTCTGGGGGACAATCTATATTTCACTTGAGCAGATGGTCATGATGCAAGTAAACTGGTGGCATGAATAAAAGTTTCGCTAAAACTTCCAACAACAGTTCCTTGTTTCTTTGTCTGCATAAATGAATTCTAGTTTCTTCCATTTCATTGCCTGTGATACTTTTCTTTATAGGATAAAAAAAATGCTATAAACCGGGTGTGGTGGCACACGCCCGTAATCCCAGTGGCTCGGGAGGCAGAGGCAGGAGGATCGCAAGTTCAAGACCAGAGGAAGTCTGAATAACTTAGTGAGACCCTGTCTCAAAAAGTAAAAAATAGGCTCAGGGTGCAGCTCAGTGGTCCAGCACTTGCAGAGCATGCAAGCACAAGGCCCTGGGTTCAACCCCCAGTACCGCAAAAAAAAAAAAAAAAAAAAAAGCTATGCATTTTCCACTTCTTTGATAACAAAATAAATGCCCATACGATGTATTGTCTTCCCTTGAAGGTTAATTTGGATGACTCGTTGGAAATGATCAATGGTGAGGAACTTGGGCCCTCAGGTAAGAAAGGCGGAAAGATTTTGGACAAGGCATGTCATCATCATTGGTACAGTGTACATAGATTTGGAGTTACAGAATTAATGCAGCATGTTTCCTTAGCAGGTTCCAGGTCTCATGACCATGTAATGATGTGTAACAATTTAATTGATTCAGGCACAGAAAACATCGGTCATCTTCCCACAACTAACTACTGTCTTATTTTTGAGGTTAAATTGATCTTTGTGCTCTCTTGTGAATTTTTTTTTCCAGGCCTTTCTTGAAATCTTTTGAGGGAAATCCCACAAGTAAGAAATCAGCCCTTTAGAATTTTAGGAGTTTAACAGTAGTCCCCAGAAACTGAAAAAAAAAAAAAAAAAAAAAGAACTGACTCTTCCCTAGAGCTTCGAGGGGGTATGAAGTCCTGCTAACACCTTGATCATGGACTTCCGTCCTCCAGAACTGTGACAGGATACATTTCTGCCATTTTAAGGTGAATGGTTAAGCAGGTCTGTTTTGGCATCCAATTACACATTTCTGACTCTGTAATGAAGCAATTAGGGGAACTGTGTTTTATGTGGTCAAGGTTAAACTGAAACTCACAATAGAGTATTAAGTGCCATTATGTCAGTGAGTATTCAAGGGCACAGCAGAAGATCCCTTTAGGAAGGAGACCGAATCCTCCCATTAGCCACACAAACTGGTGAGCCCAAGCAGTATGATCGTGACCCAGGCCCATGGTACCAATTGGTTGCTGATGGCTTTCTATCCACTGTGAATATGGAGACAGATTGCTTTGCTAATAGGACCTTTACACAGCTTAAAAAATCATAGGTTTGGGGAAAGGAAGTCTGAGGAAAAGTGATGGCACATGGCCGTTGGGCAAATCATTTGGTGTCATGTCTACTGCAAGCCTACCAAGAGATTGGATCAGTGGAAAAGTGGGGATTAGGAAGGATGCACTGGTAGAGGAGGACGAGGAAATGCCCTCCATGTTTCTGGGCACACGTCGACTTACACCTACTTAGTGCTCATATCCCAGTTGGTCTGTGCTGTGAAAATGTCTGCTCAGGGTTGGGAAGGAGAATGGGCAATAGAGCAGTGAGGGAGCTCAGAGCCCAGATAGGCACAGCGGGATCAATCACTGAATGATTTCGGTTTTTACTAGATGTGTAGGAATTACGGCAAAGGGGCTGACACAGGGGACTCTGAATTCTTTCATGAGTAACTAGGTAACTAGCTGTACTACAATGTTTTTCCAGGTTTCCTCTAGGCATATTTTTAAATTATTTAATATTGTCCATTCCAATTCTTATATCTTTTGGAGATTCTGACTCCTATTAATACTCAGCCCTATTTCCTTACTTGGAACAATCATGTGTAGTATTACAAAATGAGGCAAAATCTTCTGGTTGTCCTATTAAAAAAGGACTAGATAACACCCATTCCTGCAGCTGTATCCCTGTGGCATCTGATCCCATCAGATCTCAGAAGCTAAGCAGGGTTGGCCTGGTTAGTACTTGGATGGGAGACTGCCTAGGAATACCAGGTGCTGTAGGCTTGGGAGAAGGACCCAGCAACCCATTCCCAAAAATCAATCCACCATTGAAAACCCTATGAACAGCAGAGAAGCCCTGACAACAGTGTTTTCGCCTGTTGTACATAGGGTCGCTATGAGTTGATACCGACTCAACAGCACCTAACAACGACAGATAACAGATAACAGATAACAGATAACAGGGAGAAGAGAAGGAGAAAGTCTTCTAGGCAGAGAGGACAGGCGCCAGCCCAACAGCCCAGGAACACAAAAGAGCTTAAATTGTTTGTGCAAGATCCTGACCAGTGGTAGGATGTGAGCTGGAGGTGAGTGTGGAGAATTTCTTGAAATTAGGTGTCGCAGGGCTTCTTATTCCCAATTGGGTTTTAGTCTCCAGGCAAAGGGAATGTAGTTATGGGAAACATTTATACAGAGAGGAAATTACTCAGATGTATGTTAGGAAGAAACTCCAAAGTCAAGGCTGATGATGTAACAGAAGGGAGTGGCATTAGAGTCAGGTTAAAGAGTGGTTTAGATAGAAGACTACAAGGGCCCATCAGTAGTCGCAGTGAGGCGAAGCAGAAGATGGTTCTGAAGGAAGTCTGAACGACACTGACAGAGAACTCGGGCGTAAGGATTGGTCTTGCTCAGCTGGCACAGCTTATTCATCTATCTTAAGCTTGCAAGGGACTTCCCAAAGAAATTAATAACAAGGGGATCACTCAATTCAACTCAGTTCAACCAACATTCATCTGCTTCCTTCTATGAGTCCTGCTTTCTACAATCTCCAAGGGACAAATAAGAACAAAATTGGAATAAACCAACAATTCCAGATGCATTATATATTACACTTTTCCCTGCCACAGATTCTTACTCTTTCTCTCTTGCAATATATTTTATACACCTCATCTAGGTAGAAGCTGTGGATATATTCCTCAGATTAAGGAGGTCCCTGACATTAATCTGTTTAGTATACTTTAGTTGGCTTAGTATTAGGAGTATTAGATCCTGTAATGGCGCTTTAGGACTTTAGAGTACTATACTTTGCAGGTGGCTAATTCTTAGGGTACAGACCCCATAACTGATTGTAAGTGATTTTTACTTTGATAGAAATCTCTCCTACATTACATGAAATAGGGGGCCTACAGCCATACCACTATGACTTATCACACTACATTCCCCACCATGTCATAGCTTTTTCTCAAGCAGTTTTGAATGTAATGTGTTCTGTAGAATTAGAATGTAGATGTAACTAGATTTAAACAAAGCTTATCAATGCTATTAGCCTGTAGCCATACTACTGTGGTGTCTGATCCCATCAGATCTCGGAAGCTAAGCAGGGTTGGACCTGGTTAGTCCTTGGATGGGAGACCACCTGGGAACACAAGGTGCTGTAGGATTGGGAGACAGACCAGCAACCCGCTCCCAAAAACCAATCAGCCATTGAAAACCCTATGAATAGCAGAGAAGCACTGACAATAGTGTTTCACCTGTTGTACATAGAGTCACTGAGTCAGACACCGACTTGACAGCATCTAACAACACAACAACAACATGAAAGAGGGGGGAAAGGCAAATTAAAATTGAGCTTCTATGTTTCTCCACCTCAACACTGTATTCCCCTATTGACTGAAAGCCACTGGACATTACCCTTTGACTACATTACTTTAAAAAACCGTTACTTGTTTAAAAAGCTAAATTAAGACATGACTCACCATTAATCCCCCACACGTCTGTCAGTTGGCCACACTGTGGGGGCTTGCGTGCTGCAATGAGGCTGAGAGCTCTGCCACTGTAACCTCGGACATGAGCAAGGTTACCCATGGTGGACAGGTTTTCAGCTGAGCTTCCAGACTAACACATACTAGGGAGCAGGACCTGGCGAGCCACTCCCGAAACAACTACCATTGAAAACCCTATGGATAGCAAAGAGACACTGTCAGATACAGTGCTGGAAAATGAGGCCCCCAGGTTGGAAGGCACTCAAAAGACTACTGGGGAAGAGTTGCATCCTCCAAGTAGAGTCTACCGTGATGACGGAAATGGAGTAAAGCCCCAGGGTGCTCAACTTGCTGATGTGCCACGACTCAAAATGAGGAGAAACAACTGTAAATATCCATTAATAATTAGAACATGGAATGTACGTAGTATGAATCTAGGCAAATTAGAAATTGTTAAAAGAGAAATGGAGCACGTAAACATTGACATTCTAGGCATCAGTGAGCTAAAGTGGACCAGCATGGGCCATTTTGAGTCAGAGGATCATATGGTCTACTATGCTGGGAATGATAAACTAAAGAGAAATGGGGTTGCATTCATCATCAGAAAAGACATTTCAAGATCTGTCATGAAATACAATGTTGTCAGTGATAGAATAATATCCATACACCTACAAGGAAGGCCAGTTAATATGACTATTATTCAAATTTACGCACCTACCACTAGGGCCACAAATGAAGAAAGGGAAGACTTTTATCAGCTTCTGCAATCTGAAATAGATCAAACATGCAATCAAGACATACTGATAATCACTGGTGACTGGAATGCAAAGGTTGGAAACAAACAAGGCGGCTCAGTAGTTGGAAAATATGGTCTTGGTGACAGAAACGAAGCTGGAGATCGCATGATAGAATTTTGTCAGACCAATGACCTTTTAATTGCAAACACATTTTTCCAACATCATAAACGGAGACTATACACATGGACTTCACCAGATGGAACATACAGAAATCAAATTGACTACATATGTGCAAAGAGATGATGGAAAAGCTCTGTACAAAATGTCAAAACAAGACCAGGTGCTGACTGTGGATCAGACCATCAACTTCTCATGTGCAAGTTCAAACTGAAGCTGAAGAAAATTAGGACAAGTATACGAGAGCCACGGTATGACCTTGAGTATATCGCACCTGAGTTCAGAGACAACCTCAAAAATAGGTTTAATGAATTAGACAAAAATGATAGGAGACCAGAAGAGTTGTGGCATGACATCAAAGATATCATTCAAGAAGGAAGCAAAAAGTTCTTAAAAAGACAAGAAAAAAAGAAAAGACCAAATTACATGTCACAAGAGACACTGGACCTTGCCCTCGAACGTCAAGCAGCTAAAGCAAAAGGAAGACATGAGGAAGTGAAGGAACTAAACAGAAGATTTCAGAAGGCAACTCAAGAAGACAAAAACAAATATTATAATAACATGTGCAAGGAGCTGGAGGCAGAAAACCAAAAGGGAAGAACACACTCTGTGTTTCTCAAGCTTAAGGAAGTGAAGAAAAAATTCAAGCCTCGAGTGGCAGTAGTGAAAGATTCTACAGGCAAAATATTAAATGATGCAGGAAACATCAAAAGAAAATGGGAAGAACACACAGAGTCTTTATACAAGAAAGAATTGGTAGATGACCAACCATTCCAAGAGGTTGCATACGAAGCAGAACCAATGGTGTTGAAGGACGAAGTGGAAGCTGCCTTGAAAGAACTGGCGAAACACAAGGCTC
>VMDO01028847.1:0-23364 GCA_007922755.1 Pedetes capensis
TTCAGCCACTGGTCGAAGCTGACGCGGCACCAGCGCACGCACACGGGCGAGCGGCCGAACGCCTGCAGCGACTGCGGCAAGACGTTCTCGCAGAGCTCGCACCTGGTGCAGCACCGGCGCATCCACACGGGCGAGAAGCCGTACGCGTGCTCCGAGTGCGGCAAGCGCTTCAGCTGGAGCTCCAACCTCATGCAGCACCAGCGCATCCACACGGGCGAGAAGCCCTACACCTGCCCCGACTGCGGCCGCAGCTTCACGCAGAGCAAGAGCCTGGCCAAGCACCGGCGCTCGCACAGCGGCCTCAAGCCCTTCGTGTGCCCGCGCTGCGGCCGCGGCTTCAGCCAGCCCAAGAGCCTGGCGCGCCACCTGCGGCTGCACCCCGAGCTGTCGGGGCCCGGCGTGGCGGCCAAGGTGCTGGCGGCCAGCGTGCGCCGCGCCAAGGCGCCCGAGGAGGCGGCAGCGGCGGACGGCGAGATCGCCATCCCGGTGGGCGACGGCGAGGGCATCATCGTGGTGGGGGCGCCGGGCGACGGCGCCGCGGCGGCCGCCGCCATGGCCGGCGTGGGGGCGCGGGCGGCGGGGCCTCGGTCGCGGCGCGCGCCGGCTCCCAAGCCCTACGTGTGCGTGGAGTGCGGGAAGGGCTTCGGGCACGGGGCCGGGCTGCTGGCCCACCAGCGCGCGCAGCATGGCGACGGGCTGGGGGCGGCGGGCGGCGAGGAGCCCGCGCACATCTGCGTGGAGTGCGGCGAGGGCTTCGTGCAGGGCGCCGCGCTGCGCAGACACAAGAAGGTGCACGCGGTGGGCGCGCCCGCAGTCTGCGGCGGCTGCGGACAGAGCTTCTTCCGGGCCGGCGGGGAGGACGGGGACGAGGACGAGGCCGGGGCAGCCGTTGGGCTGTGCGCCGAGTGCCGCGGCGCGGAGGCCCGGTAGGGGCGGGGGCGCCCGGGGGGGCGGGCAGGGCCCCTCGGGCTGGGCGGGGACGACGGGGAAGAGCGGGGCGCGGGAGACGCGGACAGGGCTGCCGCCCCCCGCGCGGATCAGCCGCCCGCGCTCTCGCCTCGCCCTCGCCCTTGGTCCTGGCCGTGCGCGGCCAGGGCGCGAGGGGCACCCGCGGGCCTCAGAGCTGGGTCTCAGGCTGCCCGCCGCGTCTCCTGTCCCCGCCTCCCGCCCGACCTGCCCGCTCCGCTCCGCCTCGGTTCTCAGCTGTGCGGGAGCCGAGCGGCGCGCGGAAGAACTGCAGAGGGAGACCGAGGGTGGCCCCGGGTCCCTCCGCTCCGTCCCCGCCTGCGGTGGGGCTGCGGTGGACGGAGGGCGGCCGGCCTTGCGTTGAGGCGCTCCCCTCCCTTTTAGAATCTTTTAAACGCCCGCCTACCCGCCCCTTCCCCTCCATTATTTCTCTTGCCCCGTGGGTCCTGTCGATTTTCTAGCTGAAGTGGTTCCTCCCCCTCCTGGATTTGGGGTAGCTGAGGAGTGAAGCGGAACGGGCCTCCTCCTCCCAGCGTAGCCTCCTTCAGAGGATGGGGTGTGGAGCTGTCCCCTGGCCTGGCGGTGGAAAAAGGGGTGCGGGGGGCAATAAATCGCACTATTCAATTGTCCGTGCGCTGCGTGGTTTTTGAGTTCGGGACGCAGAAGGGCAGGAGGCTAAACTGTGTTGCCCCGGCCGCAGCTGCGTCAAAGCGGCGTGGCGAGCGGTCGGTTCACAGCCATCCCGCCTTCGGGGCACCACTGGAGGAGCCCTTGGCCACGGGCGGGGACCCAGGACCCAGAAAGGTTGGACCTCCCTGCAGCCCTCCCACCCTCAGAAGGAGGTAGTTCACCACCACCCCGGAGGCTCCTGCGTTCCCACTGTTAGATTTGGCCCAGAAACGCACCTGTCCCAACTCCCCTGCTACCCGCTAGTCACGTGGTCTCCGCACTGCGGGCTGTGCCTGGCTGGGCTGCTCCTGCCCAGTGATGGAGGGAGAAGGATCCGCACGGGGCAGGGGCCGCTGGGTACCGCCGAGCGCTGGCACTGCATTAGGCACCGTGCTTTGTGCTTGACCAACGTGTCCCACAGAACCACGGCACTCCTGTCAGATGGGGACCTTGGATGTCAGGTCAGGCCGAGGACCCGGTGTCTGGGCCTGGGGAGGCTGCAGCAAGGCCCCCGACCAGGCGAGTTTTCAGCTCGGCCCAGTGGCGGTAAGTGCATCGGTTAGAGGAGGGCTGGCTTTCAGCCATGGTGGAAAGAGGGACGGATGGTTCGCTCTAGAGGGAAGTTGAAGGAGGGAGCTGGGTCTCCGGTTTGATCTCAGGATCTGCCCGACATCACCCCAAGTCCTTCAGCAAATTCTGCCCCCGTCTGGAAGAGGAGCTTGAAAATAAATGCTGTGATGGACAACTGGTGGGTGAGGGCGTGACCCCCTCCCCCCAGGAGAATTTTATCAGAGTGATCCTGGGTCAGGAAAACATCCTCAGGTGGGCCTCAGCTCATCAGCTGCATCTGTGGCACTGCAGCTAAGCTTACCTGCAAGTCTCAGGTCCCTTGTTTTTTATTTATTCACTTATTTTTGCAGTAGTAGGAGCTGAACCCAGGGCCTTGTGCGTACAAGTGCCCTGGCACTGAGCCATACTCTCAGCTCCTTTTTTCTGTTTTATCTTGAGACAGGGTCTTGCTAAGTTATGCAGGCTGCCTCTGGCCTCGAACCCACAACCCTCCTGCCTCCTGAGCCCTGGGATTGCAGGCATGTGCCACCATGCCTGGCTCAGCTCACTTTTAAAGGAGGGGGTGGAACTGTTTGGAGTGGGCATGAGTTAGCAAAGATTGGGACCACATTGCTCAATGCCCTTTGGTCCCTTCTGCTAGGCGCTGACCTTGGGCACTTTTGGAGGCCAGATGCCGTTGTGGTAGAGCTGCTGGGCCTTCCCGCTCCATCTCACACAAGCCCGAGGCAGGGCTGTGGTAAGTCTCTGCTCTCCCTTTCCCAGGAGCTGGCACCTGGAGCGGGAAAAGTTCAAGGCCTGTCCCTGCCCTGCCTCTTAATAGGCTGTGTGACCCTCAGCAGGTGAATCGACCTCTCTGAGCGAGTTTCCTCCTGAGCGGAAGGAATACTGCTAAGGTGTTTGGAGAAAACAGGGTTTCTTTGTTCGGATAACCTGTGCACGTGCTAGGTTCAAGTTTTCTTCTAGGGGAACACTGCTCCCACATGGCAAGTGCCGAGTCTGTATTTTGCTGTCTGGATAAACAGAACAAGTGCCCACCCCACCCCACCCTGAGTTTTTAAGACTCCACACACCAGGGTGGGGATGGGAACAGGGTCGGTTTAGTAGTCAGTGTTTCCTGAACTTGCTTGATGGTGGCACGCCCATTCACGGAGCACCTCGGGGCTCTTCTGCTGCAGGCCGTCCCCGGAAGTGCCTGCGCGTGCGCACTCGTGTCTCAGCTGCCTACGCATGCGCGTCTGTGCCTATGTTTGTGTGCGCGCACGTCTGCCTGGCGTCCTTTGCATCCACTCATCCTGCCACCTGCCTCTCCTGGAGGTTGTGGGTGGGGCGGGGGCTCCTCTCCTACCTGAGAGATTTCAGTCAAATCCACCATCTGTCCCGCTTCTGGGTCAGGTCCGTCAGTACCATGGACAGAGCCCCGCTCCGGTTCTTGGTGGTGGAGCCGGCCGCTCCCTAACCCCTGTCCGCTCCCCGCACCCCGTGTTCCCTTCTAAACTCTCCCAGCACTTCCTGCCCCACGAGGGGGGCACTACCCCATTATAAAAGTAAGGGAACAGAGCCCTAGGGAGACTAAGCATTATCTCCGGGCTCTCCCAGCGAGTCAGAATCTAACATCCTTACACTGTGTACTTCACTGGGTGTGTGTGATGTAGGCGTAGCCACCAGGTAACAGGAAAAAGAGCCTGTTTCGATGAATAAAGACATTCAGACTGATCGGTACTATACCAGGGAGGTTTGGGATAGGGATTCATGTTTGGTCACAAATAAGATTAAAAAAAAAAAAAGTCATGGGTGGTTGTTAGGTGCTGTCAAGTTGGGTCCGACTCATAGCGAGCCTCATAGGGTTTTTAATGGCTGATTGAGGATTGCTTCGGGAGTGGATTGCCATATCCTTCTCCCATTTGTGTGGTGCTGGGGCTCGAACCCAGGTCCTCAGAGAGTGCAGAGCAGCACTCTACCAACCGAGCTAAACCCCAGCCCAAAGTCATGGGTACTTGGAGGGATATGTTAACAGATTTTTTTTTATACCGGCTCCCAGATTCCTTGTTCCTCTTCCTGCATCGTCCTTTCAGTTTTTTTTCAGTACTGAGGGGTTGAACCCAGGACCTCACACAACCTTTGCAAGTGTTATACCACTGAGCTGCACTCCCAGACTCTTTTTAAATTTTTTTTTAATTTTTAATTTTTTTCACTACTGAGGAGCTGAACCCAGGGCCTTACACATGCCTTTTGCGAGTGCTCTACCACAGACCCGCACCCCAGCCCATTTTTAACTTTGTATTTTGAGATAGGGTCTTGCGACATATCTTCTGTCATTTATGTGCTATATATCTCATGAATCTCTACCTTTATCATTGGTGATAGAGTTTAGCTCAATTGGCAGAGTGCCTCTCTGTGCTGAGGCCCTGGGTTTGATCCCCAGCACTGCAAAAATGTGAAGAAACTGGCAGCCCACTTGCAAAACAATCCACTATCAAAAACTCTGTGAATAGCAGAGAAGCACTGACACCATGTCAGGCATGGCACAGTGTCCGGGGAGTGTTTCATTCTGTGGTACATAGGGTCCCTATGAGTCTGGCCCGACTTGACAGCACCTCATATCTTTGTTGTTGTCCATCAGCTAGCTGTGTATCTATGATTGTTCCAGAGAGGCCTACATACACCTATTTCTCTTAACTATTGTCAAAACATCTGCGTTTGGAGATGCTGCTTCGTTCAGCTAATCCCTGGTTGATGCACAGTCGGCTTGTTTTTAGCCATCTGCTCCTATAACAATACTGCCCAGGACTCCACAACTGTCTCGGCATCTAGGAGCTTCTGGATGAAGGGGGATGTGACTTGAATTCTGACAGATGAGACCCTATCACTCCCAAGAGGTTAGGCTGATTTACTGTCCCCTCCCCAACTGGGCGTGCAGTGACTAGCATGAGGGTTTTGATACGGCGGACACCTGAGATACTCTGGGAAGGGAGACAGGGTTTCATGTGTGCCAACAGTGCGCCTGGTGCATCATGATAGCATTGCCCTTAATCCTCTACTTAACAGATGGATGAGCAGGCCTGGGGGGTGGGGCAAGGACTTATGCAGAGGCTTATGAGGTGGCACAGCAAGACTCGGTTCAATCACTGGCTTCGGCCACACTCTACAGACCAGGCTGAATCTTGTTCATCGTAAAGGTGCAAGCCTGGTTCAAAGAGGTGGTGGTCTATTTATATGACAGAATATTATTCAGCCATAAGAAGGAATGAGGCAGAGGCAGCCATACATGCTACAACATGGATTAACCTCACAAACATCAAAACACGGCTGATGGCATGTGAGCCAGGCCCCGGTGGGGTTGAGGAGGAAGCCATTCGGATGTCTCAGAGAGATTTCCCTGCTCAGTGTAGTCCAGTGGATCTTAAGGCCCAGGGACGGGGCTCCCCCAGCAGTATCTGGCTGTGTCTAGAGACCTTTCTGGTCATCACAGCTGGGGGAGGTGGGTGCTATGGGGTCATCTGATGGGTGTAAGCCAAGGACGCCGCTCAGCACAGGAAGCCCACCCCCCAGCACAGAACTAGATAAGGTTAAGTAACAGAGGGCAATTGAGAGGAGCCTTCTGGAGATGGGGTGCTCTCTCGCCACCTTGCGCATCGGGGAACTTCAAGAGTGCCGCAGAGCAGGTGCGAGCCGGCAAACCCAGCACCGCCTACCCAAGGACTCAGTTTTGTGACACTTTAGGTTGGCATCTTGCCACGTGTGGCTTCACACACATCACTTCAGGGCAGGTGGAGGTGAGGAAAGGGTCCTGGGAGGGATTAACAGTGAAGCCCAAGGAGGAGCTCGGAGGCAGCAGCCCAGCCACCCCACCACAGGGAGAGACGCCCTGAGGGCGAGATGGAGATGCAGCACCACTGGTTGGGACCTTTCCTCCTTGTGGGAGGAACCAAATACAGAGAACCAACACTTAGAGCACATGCACTGGTCAGGTCTGTGGGACGCCTCCTCCGAGAGCATGTCACCTTTCAGAAGTCACTTTTGGACTTCTGTTGTGTCAAGCTGGGTCCCTGTTTTAGGATTGCTTTGGGAGTGGATCACCAGGCACCGCTCCCATTTGTGTGGGGCTGGGGACCCGGGTCCTCAGGAGTTTCAGGGTGACGCTCTACCACCTGAGCTAAATAAACCCCAACCCAGTGCCTTGCTAGCCTGCCATTTCTGGTTTCCTGAGTCTCTGCAGTTCTCACATTCGCCCTGTAGAGGGAGTGAGTTACAAATGAGCGCGGCCTGCCTGGCACATGATCACCCCCATCCCAGTCCTCAGCCCTTGGGTTTGCACAGTCATTGTTACCTCGTCATCCACTTTTAGAACTTGAAATCAAGGTTTAAGTCGCATATGAACCAATTGTCACCTTTCTCCCCCCTCAACTGCAGCTGGCGGCCTGTGCCTGTGGCCTCCTAGTGGCCACCAGCAAAGCCCTCCCACCGCGAATCCCGCTTCTGCTCAGCGCCAAGGAGGCAGCGCCCTCCCCTGCACTGGGAGAAACACAGGCAGAGCACAGAAAGCCGCTGTCCCCAGCCTCCAGCGGGTCCTTGTACCCCTGCCTTCGAGCCCAGTGAACTCTGGCCGAGCCCAGGGACCTCCCTTTCTGTGCTGACCTGAGATCGTGCGTTTTGCTGAGACCGATTCTTACTGGCTCCAAACCAGCGACCTCCACGTGGAGGGGGCCATGCAGCAGCGGGCAGAGGAGGGGCCTCTGCCAACAGCCACGGGAAACTGAGGCCCTCACACCTGCAGCCCTTGGGGAGAGGGGTTTCCAGGAGCCACACGAGGTTGGGCCCTAGGTGGGACCTGGGCCCTGCTCAACCCCTTCACGCAGCCTTGTGAGCCCCACAGGCAGCAGGTGGGCAGACACTCTGGACTCAAGAATGGTGAGGTAAGCGGGCTTTGCTCTCTTAAGCGGCTGGGCTGGTCACCTGAGCAGCAATACAGACAAGGAGATACTTAGGCGTTGGTGGCGTGACCTTTCCACGCATGGCAAAAGTGACTCTTCAGGAATTCATCTCCTCTTCAAACATCAGTCACCATGAGGCAGGTACGGCTTTCCCCATTTTACAGAAATCAAAAACCCTTGGAGGCTGACCTTGTCCAGTGTCACCAAAATCATTTAGAAGAGCCAGGATACCAGGGCAGGGTCTAAACCAACTTCCCTCTTAACTTAGCTTCTCCTTTGACCTTCCCTCATGAAGTCATCATTTTACAGAATGGGGTGTGGGCACGGGTGGGGCAGGTGACAGGGCTCAGCGCCACCCCCTGGACACAGGAGGGTGGCGGGTATTTTCAGGTATACATGAGGTGGTACCTTTGTTCTTCCCCCAGGACTGGGGCAGGGAAGGTTTGAAGCCAGGGCCTCTTGTGTCTCAAGTTCCTCCTTTAAAATGGAGGTAAAACTTGTACCTACCACTAGGGCACACCTGCAGCCGTAGCCCTGTGGCATCCGATCAGGCATGGTTAGTACTTGGATGGGAAACCACCTGGGAACACCAGGTGCTGTAGGCTTGGGAGAAGGACCCAGCAACCCACTCCCAAAAAATCAATCTGCCATTGAGAACCCTGTGAACAGCAGAGAAGCACTGACAATAGTGTTTCACCTGTGGTACTCAGGGTCACTGTGAGTCGGATACTGACTCAACGGCACCTAACCACCACCACCACCACCTCTAGGGCAGAGTTAACTTACAGACAGTGCCTGCAACACAGCCTGACACACAACAGGGCAGCATGTTAGCTGTCGTCACAGGTCAGAGAAAGGGCCACAAGAGGTAAGGATACTCTAGTGGCCTGGCATGGTGGCACATGCCCGTAACTCCAGTGGCTCAGGAGGCAGAGGCAGGAGAATTGCAAGTTCAAGGCCAGAGGCAGTCTATGCAATTTAATGAGACCCTGTCTCAAAAATAAAAAAATAAACAGAAATTAAAAACAAGAAAAATAGTAAAAAAAGAAAACAAAAAGGCCAAGGTGCCGCTCGGTGGCAGACCACTCGCCTCGCATGTGCAAAGCGCTGGGTTCAACTGCCTAGAACTAGAAAATAACCAAACCAACCTCACAAAACACTGGTCAGAGCACAAGGCCTTCCCACTGCTGCAGTTTGCATCTTGAATGTCCTCCAAAGGCCTGTGTGTTAAAGGTCCCCAGGGTGGTGCTGTTGGGAACCTTTAAGGTGTGGGGCCTAGTGGGAGCAAGTGAGGTCGCTGGTGACTGTGGGAACCCCAGTCCCTTCCTCTTTGCTCCCTGGGTCTCCACAAGGCGAGCAGCTTTCACTCAGCCACATGCTCCTGCCATCATGGGCTGCCTTGTCACAGGCCCAGTAATGGACTGAAACCTCCAAATCAGGAGCCAGATTAAACCCTTTCTCTTTATAAGCTGATTGTCTCAGGCATTTGTTATAGTAACAGAAAGCTGACTGACACACCCACGCTGCTAAGAACAGACCGAGTGTTCTGTGGGGCTGGTAACAAGGGGCTACCCAGACAGGCTTAAAGCCGATCCGTGGGTTCAGGACGGCCTGCTAGTGAAGGTGGCTTCGCAAATCAGCAGATGGCTGCCCTCTGCTTCTGAAACTCAGCGAGTCAGGAAAGGACTCACTGATGGACATACTGAGTGCCAATCAGTCCCTTCGAGTATGTCCACCTACACCTTGAATAGCCAGTTTCCAAACGCCTCGCTTCCCTAAACCCCTAGCTACAAAGACCAGCAGCCTGCGCTGCTCGGAGAGACTGGCAGGTCAGCTCCTCACGACACCGAGCAGTACTTTCAGCTTTGGGTCTGCAGTTCAGAAATCTCACCGTCCCGATATTCAGGTACATGCTTTAAAACCAGCAGCTGTGTTACCCAAGCTTGGGGGCTGCTTTTGAGGACCTCAACCCTCCCCACCTCCGCCCTTAAATCGTATTCCCTCTGGCCAACATGCCCACTTGATACTTTTTCCAATGCTCAGTGTTTATTTTATCCCCTCTGTAGGCTCAAAGGCATTCCATAGATACTGACATCCTAGGATTTAAAGGTCATGAGCCGGCCAGTGCAGTGACCAAGCTGTACAGGATACCAAAGAATCAGTCCCATTGAGGGATGTGTGGGGTCAGAGCGCTCTCTCCATCGTGAGAAGAGCACCCCCATGGCCTGCTCAGACAGGACGCCTCTCAACGTGTCCCCACCACAACGAATTGGATGGGAGGGTTCTCACACCTTCAGCCTCTCCACCAATACCGGTCATCATCATCGAAGGAATACCAATCATCATCAATCACCAGGTGGGGCTTGGCAAGCTGAGCTTCCTCCAGCTGCTTTATAACCCGGTCGGGGTACTGTGTCTTCCACAGGCTGGAGAGAAAAGGGACTCATCATGCCGAGACCTGGCTTTGGGCTCTCCCTGCTTCTCAGAGTTCCTGGCAGCTCCACCAAGGATTGCAAACCTTTTCTTATACTCTTCATGAGACTAGTGCATTCCCCATAGGATAAAAGTAAATCCCCATGTGCAAAAGAATATAGATGTGTCAGATGCTACACCAATCTCTTGCGGGTATCTGCTCCTCACAGCAATCCTAAGAGGCAGGTGTGATGATTCAGCCATCCGTGAACTCCTCCCTGGGAACCTACTTTATGTCAGGTCTTACCTAGAGCTTGAAGAACAAGGCAGAATCTCACCTTCCTTCACATGACATTTACAGTCCATAGATGTGGTTTCTATGATAGGTTGAGAAGCTTTTTTACCTCATATTCATAGATAAAACACTCGTAGATAAAACAACATCCTTCAGGGTGGAAAGAAATACAACCTGAGGAAGAACCTAGCTAGAGAAATATAGGGCTGGCAGCATCAATAGCCCGTTTAGGGTTAGCAGTTTTTATTTATATCAATATCACCTATTCAATCCAGTGGAGGAGAGAGGAGTAGGTATATAAATAGATGCAAGGGCTGGTTGCCCTGGGTTGGATCCCCAGCACTGCAAAATTGGGAGAAGGACCTGGCAGCTCACTCCTGAACCAATCCCCAAAACAGCCATTGAAAACCCCATGAATAGAAGAGAAGCACCCAAATAGTGCCAGGCGTTCATTCTCTCACTAACTCAGCTCTGCTGGTCTGGGAGTCTCTGCCTTCACTGTGTCTCAGCCAGGAGAAGACCCATCTCAGATCTTCATACAGCTGCCTTTCTGCCTCGGAAGGCTCCAACCAAACATCTATTCCTTCTGAGAACCCTGACCACACAACCTAAATTAACACCACACTTGCCTCTCTTACTATTTCATTTCCTTCTTAGCACTTACCACCTGCAGCAATCATAAACTTCTAGTTCTTCTATTTTTTAGTTTTTAGTTCAGTCTTTAACACACATAAAAGTGACCATCCTAACCATCTTTAGGTGTACGGTTCAGTAGCGCCAAGCATGTGCATAGTATTGTCCCACCATCACCACCTCATATCTCCGTAACACTTCCATCTTCCCAAGCTGATACCTGGCAGCTATTAAACATGAAGGGGCTGGGATTTAGCTCAGTAGGTAGAGCGCTGCTCTGCAGTCTCTGAGGTCCTGAGTTCGATTCCCAGCATTGCAAAAATGGGAGAAGGACCTGGCAATCCACTCCCAAGGCAATCCCGAAAAAAATTAGCCATTGAAAACCCCGTGAGGGTCACTATGAGTCAGACACGACTCTATAGCACCTAACAACAACAACATTAAACATGAGCGCCCCATTTCCCTTTCTCTCATCTACTTTCCATCTCTATGAATCTGGCTACTTTAGGGAGCTCCTGGGTGGAGTCACACAGTATGTCTTTTTGTGACTGGCTTAATCCACTTAACATAATGTCCTTAAGTTTCACCCAGCTGGTAGCACATATCAGAATTCCTGTCTTTTTTTTTCTTTTTTTTTTTGGTGGTCGTGAGGGATTGAGAGGAAGACCTCATGCACACTTTGCAAGTGCTCTACAACTGAGCTGCACCCCAGTCCTTTTTCTGTTTATCTTGAGACAGGGTCTCACCAAGTTGCATAGGCTGCCTCTGGCCTCAAACTTGCAATCCTCCTGCCTCCACCTCCTGAGTCACTGAAATAACAGGTGGGTGCCACCACACCCAGCTAAGGCTGCATAATGTTCTACTTTATGTAGAACATTGGTTTATGTATTCTTCTGTCCGTAAACACCTGAGCTGCTTCCACTTGGTTACTTTTGAGAATAATGTTGCTACAGAGGTAGGGGAGTAAGTGTCTCTGAGATCTTGTTTTCAATTGTTTTGGGTACATATCCAGAAGAAAATCTGATGGAACCTATAGGAATTCTGCTTTTACATTGAGTGTAAGTATTGGCAGGTTCTCTCTCCACCCTCTCCAACCTACTCAAAAGCAAACTCCTGAAGACCAGGCTTCCTTCCTCTATCTCCCACATTCCTGTATCCAGCATTGTGCCTAGAACATAATGGCACTTGTCTGGATGAAGATCTGGTTACCAAGCCATGATCTCAACTGCTCTCAAGAGCTTGTTCTCTGCCAAGTAGCTTGCTCATAGAAGAGGTTTGTATTCCAGGGGACAATCGCTAGGGCCTTACCCAATGATCTGCAGGTTGGACGTGGGGTTCCTGAAGGCTGAGCACAGCTTCTTCACTGCTCTGGGGCTGAAGTTGTTCCGCAGCAGGTTTAGACTGGTCAGGTGCTGGTTGCAGGACAGGGCTGAGGACAATGCCTCACAGCAATCAGAAGTCAGCCTGCACGCCTCCAACCTGCCAGGAGGCCCAAGAAACAACCCAGAAGTCCACAACGGAGCCTTTGTTCGGCCCATCTGAATGTTGCCCCCATGTTTAGAAAAGGAATGGTGGGTTGCACCCCCACTGTCCCTGGTTTGGTAGCTCTTGGGGGCGGGGGACATGAATTTTCCAGGGGATGTTAATGCTCCGGCTGTCACTTTGAGAGCTGTTGGATGACTCCAAAGTGTACTTGTGGCAAGAACAAGGGATCACGGTTCAGAAAGCGTGCGACAAAGGGTGAGAACGAGGAGCACAGAGAAAGGCTTCCTGAGAAACGGACTCAGAAGATGGAGAGATGCACACGGAAGTGCTCAGGGCAGAGCGCCCACATGGGTGATTTTCCACGAAACAGTCCATGAGCAGAGCAGAGTTCTGAAGAGGGTTTGAAGTGGGTGGTGGGCACATGGGTTCTAAATGTCCCAATCACTCCAGATGCTGTGGCCCTAGGTTCTTGTGATAGAGGGATGTGAGCCACCTGTAGCTAGACACGACAGCGGACCGAGTGCATGCTTATTGTCTGGTTTGCTTCTAAATTACCATCTAAACACTTATAAAGACAGAATACATCCAAGAGCGAGGCCGAGGATGGCGGCACAGGGGAATTACATCAGTGACAGTGGATGGTGCCATGCAGACAGATGACTGCGGGGCTCCAACGTCGATGAACTTAATCCCTGGTAACGAGTGACATTAACCCTTCATCATTACAGAAGATCTGCAGGCGGTGCAGATGGTAGCTGGGTTCCTGGTAGAAAGTTTAGTGCTCTCCTACTAAGTGGTTTTGGCTTACAGTCATACCACTGTGGCATCCAATCCTGTCAGATCTTAAAAGCTAAGCAGAATTGGACCTGGTTAGTCCTTGGATGGGAGACTGCCTGGGAACACCAGGTGCTGTAGGCTTGGGAGAAGGACCTGAAAACCCACTCCCCAAAACCAATTGGTGGCCATGAAAACCCTATGAATAGCAGAAAAGCATCGACAATACTGTTTTGCCTGTTGTACATAGGGTCGCTATGAGTTGGACACTGACTTGATGGCACCTAACAACAACAACAACAACAACAACAACTAAGTGGTTTACTGTCTATTTGAGAGTCATGTTATTTGCTAAGCACCAAGGAGAATAAGATGGGTTCAGAAATTTCCAGAGAATGGAGCTGGTTAGAAATGTTACAGGAAGTGGGAAAACAAGTTATCCAGAAAGATATAATGTCAGGCAGATAGAAATTCACCAGAATGACCACTGAGCACACACAAAGCCAAACTGCCTTTGTCTGGTTTTAGAATCTGCAGTTTCCAGCTACCTGAGTACAAGTGCAGAGAGTGGAGAACCAAGTTCACTGAAGTACTGGGTGAAGATTAGGTGAAGTAGAGCATTTGTGCATGGAAACACCCAGTACAGAGGTTAAGGGAGAGGCAGCATTTGAAAAGGGCTGATAAAAATAATAGAATATATAAACTAAGAGAAAAATAGGGAACTAAAGATGGGATGTGACTGGATAGAGAGAAATCAAGAGATCCAGAGAACTGAAGTATTGATGCGCTTGAAGAAAAGTCTCAGGTCCAACAAAATAGGAACATTGCTTGATGTCAGGTTATGTTTTATAAATAATGCTCACATGATCCTGGTGTATGGTTGGTTGCTCAGTCAATGCAGATCATCACATTCTAGGAGAGTTCATAATGCTATGCAACTACCACCTCTATCTAATTCTAGAACATTTTCATCATCCCGGAAGACACTCCATGCCCCCCAGTTCCTCTTCCCCTGACTCAGCACTGGCATCCTTGGCTCTACTTTGTCTCTGTAGATTTGGCTCTTCTGGGTATTTCATGCAAATGGAATCATAGCATACCTGGCTTTCTGTACCTGGCTCCTCTCACTTAGCGTGTTTTCCACATTCCACTTTGTAACATGCGCTCCATTCGTTTTTATGGATGAACCACGTTCTATTGTATAGACAAGTACTCTGTTCTAACATGCTTCTGGGTGATTCCAACACTGACTACAGTCTTGAGAACCGTGAGTGTAATCACTCCTTTCTGCCTATCCGCCTTGCTAGATGGTAGGCACTACAACACCAAGATCTTGGTATCTTTCCTATCTGCACGCCCTGGCTCCATGCCTAGCACACAAGGGAGGTTTCGATGAATATCTGAGGGCTTTCAACCTCCAGACCCGGTTGTCCAGCATTTGCTGTCCCCTTCATGTCATACAGAGGAACTGGACTAGAAGTGACCCCGAACCTTTGACTCTAAGGTGGTGTTCTGTCTAATTCGACAGAGTTGGGAACATCAGAACACCATCCTTGTTCCAGTCACTTCACCTTGGGACCTCCTGCTTCCTCTGAGCTCAGCCCTCCAAGGGGTGACCCCAGGAAGTTACCCAAGTCTACTCAGAATGCTGTCCTCTTCCTTCAGTCCCTCGCACAGTGCAACAACGCCACTGTCACCCAGGGCATTGGCAGCCAGATCCAAACTTCTCAGGTATTTGCTGGTCTTGATCAGACAGGCCAGATTCTTGCAGCAAGTGGCGGTGAGGCGGCAATCCACCAACCTACAAGAGATGGGAGGCAGCAGATCCCAGTCTGATGGGGAAAGCGCTGTAGCCAGATAAGGTTCAGAACCATGGACAGGGGTGTCCTCGATTCCCTCCGGAGAGATGACCGTTCTACCCATCCTTCTAGATGGTGTGGCGTCCCTGGCTGGGGAGAGGGTGGGGAAAGTATTGGATGTAAGTGGAAACAGATGTGAACACATCAGGGCTTGATTCTGACCTGTTAAAGGGGCCAAGAGTCTCCGGGGTGGGAGTAGAGGAGCAGAAAAGGCCTGAAGGAGACATCTAGAGCCTCGGGAGGGAGAGAAAAGGTGAAAGAAGCTACTGAGATACTAACAGGACCTGGGATAATGAGGGGGAGGGGCCACGTGCTACTTTTCCCAGCAGAGCAAGATGGATGGGGTGGAACGGCCTCACAAGAACCAGCTCGATGGTTTAAGTAGAAATGACTAGAACAGCCTCAGAGTCCCATACATGCTGGACATCCAAAACCCAAAAGGCTCCAAAATCAGAAATTCTGCACACTGATATGATACCACACCTGACCTCATGGGACAGGTCACAGTCAAACACAGGTACACTAGAAATTTTGTACAGCATTATTTTTAGGCTATGCACATAAGGTATATATGAAACCTAAGTGAATTTTGTGTTTAAACTTGGGTCCTATCCACCAGACATCTCTTTATCCATATGCAAACATTCTAAAATCTGAAAAAAAATTCTGAAATCAGAAACAGCTTTGGTTTCAAACATTTTGGAAAAGGGATAGCCAAACTGTATCTTCAGCTTGATAAATAAGAGTACAGTGAACCCAAGGGGGCTAAGAGAGTTCATTCTCATGAGGCATTCAGATCAAGAATGAAGAGGAACCCAGTTGCCAGGGCTCCCTCATGAAGGTCAGGAGCGGGTGGCCCCATCTTAGATGCCAGTAATGGGTGAAGGACGACAGGGAGGACCAAAGATACTCTTGGCACTTCCATGCAGTCCCAAAGAAAGGAAGTCTCCAGTCAACTAGGATTAACCCTTAACTGGTATCACAGGGTCAAAATAGGTTCCTGGGCAGGTACAAGACATGAAGCATTGTAGCACTTAGCTAAGTGCAGGTGTATATGTTGTGGGGTCATTTGTTACCCCAAAAGCCTGATACCAATTAGGGGTTAAATATCTATACCATGCAGAACAAGGATCTGAAATATTGATCTAAGTAAAATGAATAGAGGAAGTAATACATAGGGGCATTTAGAAGTTTGTTGCTGTTAGGTGCCATCAAGGCAAGTCCCACTCATAGACACACTGTGTTCAACAGAACAAAACACTCCCCAATTTTGTGCCAGGCACACAATCATTTTTATGTTTAAGCCCATTGTTGCAGCCACTGTGTCAATCCATCTGGTAGAGGGTCTTCCTTTTTTTCGTTGATCTGACACTCTCCCAAACATGATGTCCTTTTCCAGGAACTGGTCCCTCCTGACAACATGTACCAAAATATGTCAGATGCATTCTAGCCATCCTTGCTCCCAAGGAGCACTCTGGTTGCAGTTCTAGGACAGATCTATTGGTTCTTTTTGCAATCCATGGTATAGTCAATATTTGTCTCCAGCATCATAATTCCAAAGCATCAGTTCTTCACCTGTCTCCCTTATTCAATATCCAGGTTAGCTTCTAGACTAAGACTAGGAAGAAGGCCCCAGCAGCCCACTCCCAAAACAATTAGCCATTAAAAACCTTATGAGTAGAAGAGAAGCACTGTCAAATACAGTGCTGGAAAATGAGCCCCTCTAGGCTGAAAGACATTCAAGAGATGACTGGGAAAGAATTGCCTTCTCAAAGTAGAGATGACCTTAATGACGGGAGTGGAGTAACGTCTCTGGGACCTCCCTTTGCTGATGTGCCATGACTCAAAATAAGAAACAGTGACTTCAAAAATGGGCTCAAACATAGAAAGATTATGTACCAGGTAGTGTTTCATTCTGTTGTACATAGGGTATGAGTCATATCCAATTTGACAGCACCCAACAAACATGATCTATATTCAACTCTGATTATTAGCTGTGGAGGGATTTGAAAATGGTCCTACTCTTTGACCAATTAATTTTATCTTTGTAATTGATATAATACTGGTAAGTACAGAAAAATGTATAAGGTACTTACAACTAAGGTTAGTGTCCAGCTTTAGGGGATTTTAAAAGTCATGTTCACCATTAAATGGAATATCATATCATTCTTATTACAATCTGAATGTCCTCAAAGGCAGAATGTAAGACAAAGCGGAGGTTTAGACCCTTGGACATTCCAGTTTTCTAGATTGGTGGTGGTGGGGCATACTATATGAGATTAGCCATACAAAGTACTTAGAGTTCTGTGTCTGCCACACAATAGGAATGCATTAAGTTTAGATTGCTAGGATCCCTTCTTCGCAAGGCATGAAATGCACTTGTGTGTCTAGGGAAGGAGAACCCCAGGAGACATTCACTGGTTTACTACCAGTGACAATTCCTGGCTGTGGGACTGAAGGTTCATTTCTGCTCATTGACATCTAACTTTTCTGCAGTCTGTTTAATGATGGATACTCCTATTAAATAGGACTCCAAGAAGGGGTGAAGAACTTTGAACCTTGAAGGAAAGCGGTTAAAAGATAGACAATACCCACTGCCCTGACCCAGATACAGATGGATTAGCTGAGGGTTATCTTAGGGCAATAAGACCTCCTCTGAGGAGTGAACAGGTTTTAGGGATCGAGGGTGACCCAGACCTCATTAACCCTGCATAGAGTCTTTGTTCAGAGTAGCTTCTCTGCCTTCCCACGTGGACTGTGGTGTCAACACCACCTTACCTATGGTGATCCGCCCCTGCCCAGTAAGACAAGCAGCATTTCACCCCAGAACTAGTTTTTGCTTCTAATGTCTCCTTGCTAGTCTCTCTTGCCTGTTCATGGAGCCCCAGGCCCCATAATGGTAGAAATAACCCTCAACCACCACGCGGTACTCACTCCAGGTCCTGAAGGTGACAAGAGGGTTCCTTCATGGCCTCGCACAGAAGCTTCACTCCGTTATCCTCCAAGGGGTTCATGCTCAGGCTGAGGTGCGTCAGCTGTCTGTTGTTCATAAGCGCAAACGCCAGGAAGCCACAGCTAGCTACGTCCAGGTTACACTGATTCAATCTGCGGGACACACAGAAGGGGAAGAGAGGGTTGCGCTGGCTCCTGGGTGTGACCTTGGCTCTGAGCCTCTGTAGGAAGGGGCCACAGGCCATATTTGCATTTAAGATGGTTGTTGGACTCGGGTGATTGTGAAGAACTCAGCACAGTGACTGGCATAACAATGTGCCGAACGCGATTCAAGTTTAAGTTTCTCTCATGTCTCCTTTTGGCTTTTTCTTCATACTCTGTATTAGTTTCCCATGGCGAGTGTCAACAAGTAACTACGGACTTGGTTGCTTTAAATGCAAGTCTAATCTCATGATTCTGGAGGTCAGAGTCCAGCACAGTCCTCACTGGGCTCACAGAAAGATGCATCGTTCCTTTGGGTGTGTGTGGGGGGGGGAAGGACTGAGAAGAATGTTTTCTTGCCCTATCCAGGTTCTCCAGGCCACCCACGTTCTTTAGCTCCTGGCGCCATTTCAGACCTCAAAGCCAGGAATGGCATCATGCAGATCTCCACTGTGATCACATCTCTTCCCGATTCTCCTGCCTCCTCCTCACTCTTATAAGGACCCTTGTGTTGGGGACACCCAGACAATTCACCCAGAATAAATTCCTTATCTCAGGATCCTTAACCACATCTACAAAATCTCTTTTGCCATGTGAGGAGACATTCACAGGATCCAGGGACTAGGACCTGGACATTGGTATGGGGGGGCACTATTCTACCTACCTACCATGCTTGATATCACCCACCATTCACTGGGGAACCTTGGAGTTCATAAGGCACACACACATTAAGGTTATATTCTTTTACAGACTTTCAGGCTACAGCTATACCATTAACACACGTACTTTTTTCTTCCATTTTTTTTGTGGTCCTTGGGACTTGAACCCAGGGCTTCACACATACTTTGCAAGTGCTCTGCCACTGTGCTACACTCCCAGCCCTTAATTTTTTTTTTTTAAGTTTTGAGTCAGTCTTACTAAGTTACACAGGCTACCTCTGGCTGTGAACTCACAATCCTGCCTCCACCTCCTGAGTTGCTGGGATTACAGGTGTGTGCCACTGTGCCTGGCTGCACTTTTATTTGAAGTTATTGGTGGACTAACTGTTCAAGGCCTACAGCCATAACACTGTGGTGTCTGATCCCATCAGATCTTGGAAGCTAAGCAAGATCGGGCCTGGTTAGTCCTTGGGTGGGAGACTGCCAGGGAACCCCAGGTGCTATAGGCTTGGGAGAAGGACCCAGCAACTAACTCCCAAAAAACAATCACCCATTGAAAACCCTATGAATACCAGAGAAGCAGTGACAATAGTGTTTCACCTGTTGTACATAGGGTCACTATGAGTCAGACACCAACTCAACGGCACCTAAGAACAACAATTGTTCAAGAGGGGTGAAAGACAAGAAGTGACCCCCACACAGAGTAGGAAGACTATATTGAAAAGGAGTAACAAAAATTTCTCATTCTACCAGGCATGGTGGCACATCCATGTAATCCCAGTGACTCTGGAGGCTGAGGCAGGAGGATTCCAAGTTCAAGTTATGAACTTGATTATGCAGCCTGCATAACTTAACAAGACCCTGTCTCAAAGGAAAGAGCGGTTGAGGTGCAGCTCAGCCATGGAGCACTTTCCTCACATGTGGGTTCAACCCCTCAGTACTAAAAAAAAAAAAAAAAAGCTCTCATCCTTCCTGTCAGACCCAAGCTCAATGGTAAAAGAGTTACTTGGCAGTTTTTAAAATAGTCCTTTGGATGCCTTCTTGTACAATAGCTAGAGAATGATGTTCACACCACAGAACACGTGTGCGGTGCTTCTTGGAGTCAGTCAACGCATCTGTGGCTTTATCTCTGCACCATATCACCATCTAGAAATCTCATTCATTTATTAACTGTCACACAGAGTTTAAGCTCTGTGAAAATAGACACTGCACACACCTTTCATCTCTGTATCATTGATAACTAAGACTATTTGATTAATAAATACAACCGATCCTCAGTCATGGATTCTGCATTTGTAAATGTTCCTATGTGCTAAAATTTACTCCTAACCCTCAGAAATCAATACTGGTGGTGGCTCCTGGTCCTTCCTGGACACACATCTATGCATAGAAATGTGCTGACCAGACCCACACGCTTCAGGTGGAGGAAGAACAAGCTTTGGTGCTCAAACTGAAGTCTCCTTTTGCAGGTGTATTTAGGACCATGTTTGCTGACTTTTTGTGCTTTCTGCTGCTGATTTTGTTATTTACAATGGCCACAGGCAAAATGCCAAAGTATTTCCTGGTGTTCCTAAGCACAGGAAGTTGTGATGCCCCCATGCCTATTACGGAAGCTTTGCACAGGCATGAGTCATAAGCTGTTGGTCATACGTTCAATGCTAATGAATCAACTGGAGGTATTAAAGCATCATTAAACAGAAAACCATAAAATACAGCCTAGTGGCAACTGGTTGATGGAAACACAATCAAAGGTTCCCAGGAACCCAACTCTGAATCCCCAGGTACAATGGTTCAGTATTGTCTGATCCAGCATCTGAGGGTCATGTTATAGAACATAACCAACTTGACCTATGACTATTGCCTGTCTTTGAATGAATGGCTTCCCACTGTCAGAAAACATGGAGGCAGTGAAAGGATTTCACAAGGTTGGAGGACTGAGTGCAGTTGACTCTCTGCACCCACAGGTTCTGCATGAATAAATTCAACCGATTACAGATCCAAAATAGGAAAACATGCTGTGTCTGTACTGAGAATGTGTAGACTTTGTCATTACTCCCTAAGCCACAGAGTATAATGACTGTTTACATAGCGTTTGCATTGTATTAGGTATCACAAGTCATTGGGAGATGATTTAAAGTATACAGGAGGGTGTGCATAGGTTATGTGGGAGCATTGTCCATTTCACATACAGGGTGTAGTTATCTATGGATCTTGGTATCTGCGGGGATCCTGGAACCAGCCCCCCATGGATACCAGGGGGTTGTGCATACCAAGCACCTCTCCTGCTCTGTGTTTTGGGAGCATAACCCCCTCAAGATGTTAGAAAGTGGTGAAGTCTCTCCGCAATCCCCGACTGGGAAGCAGGTCAGACTCACATCAGCCGCTGGAGAGCACAGTTGAGAAGCCTTATGGGTCGACACAGCAGGCTCATCCCGTGGGCCCCCAGGTCATTGTTGGACAGGCACAGGTGTGTCAAGCTCTGGTTGCTGTTGAGGGTTGAGGCCAGCACCTGGCAGCCGACAGCAGTGATGTCGCAGTTGTCCAGTCTGCAAAGGGAGCCCCCACCCCAAATTAGGTATGTTCTTGATATTTCCTCTCTCACTAATCCCCTGCAAAGTTTTCTTGTTATTCCTCCCATCTTTAAGCATTCCGAGCTTAAGGGGAACAAACCCTCAATGCATGTCAATAAACTACATGATTAGTGAAATTATGCTTTGATCACCTCCTTATTTTAGCCCTATAAAGCAGAAGTATAGTACTTGAAAACAAGACCTTAGTAGTCCTCCTTCCCTAGGGTTGTAGCAAAGCTAACTGAATCAATGTGCAGTTCTTAGAACAGTGTGTTGCCTGGATCAAGCACTCGGCATCACCGCTGGGGAATTCTACTGGCAAAGGAAGAAACACTGGCTGGGTTGGACCAATGAGCAGAAGGTATATTGGCCTCTACTGTGGTTCCTACTTTCCCCCAGGCTTTAATGGGTAAGTTTTGGGAGGCTTGCTCTTTTTAATTTTTTATTAGTGCATGTTAATTGCACAAAATAATGGGTTTCACTATGACATTTTCATACGTGCGTATAACGTACTTTGAACCTATTCACCCCCTTTGATCCTATTCACCCCTGTTATCTTCTCTTATCTCCCTCTCCTTTTCTGATGGTTCCCCCCCTACCAGATAGTCCCCCTTCTACTTTCATATCTTAAATCTAGACTCTGGATATGAAAGAAAATACGCAATGTTTGTCAGAATCTGACTTATTTCACTTAATGTGATGATCTCTAGCTCCATTCATTTTCCAGCAAAAGACATAGTTTCATTCTTTTTCATTAAGCTGACTAATACTCCATCAGGTAACGGTGCGCTATTTGGTTCTTAAATTTTGGTGATACTTTAGAACTAAAGCAAGAGCTATTATTATGGCATGTGCTGGGGCACAGTTCTGTGCATTGGCCATGGGTTTGAATCCATGCTTTATCACTTGATAACGATCCAGCCATGGATGAGAGATTTAGTCTAAAACTGTCTCCATTTCTACCAACAGTGCAAATGATAGTTCCTACTCCAAAGACCTGTTTTGAGAACTAGGTGAGGTCAGCATTGAAAAGCTTTGGCACTGTACTGCACAGGTTGATAAACATTTAGTGTTGCTGCTGTTAGTTGCTGTCAAGTCAGTGTCTGACTCATAGTGACCCTATATACAACAGATGAAACACTATTGTCAGTGCTCCTCTGCTATGCATATGGTTTTCAATGGCTGGTTGCTTTTTGGGAGTGAGTTGCTGAGTCCTTCTCCCATGCCTACAGCACCTGGTGTTCCCAGGTGATCTCCCATCCAAGAACTAACCAGACCTTACTGTGCTTAGCTTCTGAGATCTGAGGGGATCTGATGCCACAGTGGTACAGCTGCAGGGCAGGCATTTAATAGGTGGCTTCTCTAATCATTACCTTTTCTTCCCTGCTCCTTCCACAAGATAATTATAAGGGCTGGGCGTGGTGGCGCACACCTGTAATCCCAGCGGCTCAGGAGGCGGAGGCGGAAGGATCGCAAGTTGGAGACCAGAGGCAGTCTGTGTAACTTAGTGAGACCCTGTCTCAAAAAAAGTAAAAAAAAAAAAAAGGGCTGAGGTGCAGCTCAGGGGTCCAGCACTTGCAGAGCATGCAGGTGTGAGGCCCTGGGTTCAAACCCCAGTACCGCCAAAAAAAAAAAAAAAAAAAGATAATTACAGAAACCTGACATCCCACTGGGCCATGGATAGTGAGGGATATCCACCCCACCCCGTGTTTCCATGTGGAAACATTTCTGCCAGAACTTGGCTGGGTTGATCCCTACCCTTGGCTCCCTCTTCCCCACAGGAGGTCAGAATTATCTGATTAGGATTGTGGAGAATGCTTTGCTTGGGCCAGCCTGCTGTTTGAGCCAGTCTAAAATGTATGTGCTCTGGTTTGGATGTGGCAAGGCAGTAAGGAGCCTGTTTGCACCAAGCTCTTTAGTCACTGGATGAGTAGAGTCATGCATTACCCAACCCACTTGACCACACACATAATCCTCACAATCCCAAAGAGCTTTCTCAGTATGGAAGGGCATGAGTTACCTTTCATCTGGCTCCAGTCTTTATCAGCTCAGAGTTCAGTAGCAAAGACAGCTGTTATTTAATGGGTCTTTCTTATGCCCCAATATCAGGACACTCCCATGAGGTCACAACTCCCACCCTTACCTTCGGTCATACATCAGCTATCCATGCCCCCTCTGCCCCCAAATCACATGGAGGATCTCAGTTGAGACACAGAGATCCTGGTGAGGCGGGGTCTGACTCACATCAGCTTCTTCAGTGTGGACCATGACTTCTTCAAGGCATCACAGAGGGGATTCATGCCCTGGTCTGTCACTTTATTTCTTGCCAAGCTGAGAGATTTCAGTTTGGTGCGTATATTAAGGATCTGGCTGATCATCAGGTAACAG
>VMDO01028848.1:0-23363 GCA_007922755.1 Pedetes capensis
GAAATCAATATGGAGGTACCTCAAAAAACTAAAAATAGATCTACCATATGACCCAGCTATAACACTATTGGGAATTTACCCAAAGGGAGATGGGTCATCATACCACAGAGACACCTGCATCTCCATGTTCAATGCAGCGCTTTTCACAATAGCAAAGATATGGAATCAACCAAAGTGCCCTTCAACAGAAGAATGGATAGAAAAACTATGGTATATATACACAATGGAATACTATTCAGCAATCAAGAAAAATGAAATAGGGTCATTCGCAGCAAAATGGATGGAATTAGAGAAAATTATTTTAAGTGAATGAACACGAGCTCAGAAGGAGAAACAACACATGTTCTCACTCATATGAGGGAGCTGATTCAAAATTACAAGAAGGAAAAATCCTACTCAAAGGTCAGATCATAATAAAAGGGGTGAGGGAAGATAAGAATGATGTCAATATAAATGGAATAGAAATCGCATGTAATTGTTCTAACAAGATAAAACAAAGACCACTACAGGAAAAGTTTCTATCTTAAACAGAACTGGAACAAAAGGACATATAGAAAAATACTACTATGTAAAAGATGAGAAGACATGGATGGGAAACTTAGATGGGAAGGGGGGAAAGCAGAGGGGAGTATAAGGGGTAACCTATATGAATAATGTTTATCAAGTTGCATATATGAAAATTGTCACAATGAAAAGCATGTCAAAATGAATCACATTATGATGTCCATTAAAAATTTCTAAAAAAAAAAAAAAAAAAGCTTGGCCTACCCAAAGAAAATGGTTAAAGTGATTTACTACATGTTTCCAGTTCCTGATTCTTTCTTGATTGTCCATGTTGTTGTTGTTAGGTGCCACTAAGTCAGGTCCAACTCATAGTCATCCTATGTACAACAGATGAAACACTCCTCCTTACTATGCCATGTCCAGCACGATGTCAGCACTTCTGTGTTATTCATAGGGTCTTCAGTGGCTGATTATTTCAGGAGTGGATTGCCAAGTCCTTCTCTCAAGCCTGCTGCAGCTGGTATTCCCAGGCAGTCTCCCTTCCAAGGACTAACCAGGCCCAACCCTGCTTAGTTTCTGAGATCTGATGGGATCTGATGCCACAGTGCTATGGCTGCAGGTGATTATCCATAGAATAAAAGAAAGTAATGTTTATGACTGTCTTCAATTCCAAATATAATTCATTAAGAATAACTGGGTAGTACTGAATATTTTAGAAGTGTATTTAAAGCTCTCAAACCTCAACAGACCAAAGAACTTTGGAGGCTGAAAGGGATGCAGCATGAGAATATTTAGTTGTCAACTTGTTATTTTAACAAAAGTATTCAGCTACAAAAACTCTGACTAAGGTTAAATAGTTATTGGTAAAGTAGGTATCAGTGTTATATTGTAAAACACTTGCTAAAAAGCAAAATTATACCAATGAATACTATGATCCCATTCTTTTTTAAATAAATGTTAGGCTTTTGTCCTATCATTACACAACTATTACAACACTGCTGCTTACGCATTCATCCACTTACATATTTTAAAGAGCCATTTAAACTAAAGAAGAAAAGGAGAGAAGAAAAAGTAGGAATTTTAATTAATATGTAACAAAAATTTTATGTAATCATGGGTTATATTCTCATTGACTTTTTTGCTTTCCCCTAATTTTTCCCATGTATTCATATAGGACGTTCCAATTCTAATGTGAGAAAAATCTTGCAGCTTAATATGATATGCTAGGACAAGTTAAATGCATTTGTATCCATAAATGCTGATTTACTAGATGTTAGTCTACATCTTACAGACTTCTGCTAATATTCTATCTTGATTGAAATCTAATCACCCTGCTCCTACTTATATTACTCAGCCTAGAAAAATACTTCCCAAGAAGGAAAAGGCTTAGTCTGGCAAAGCAAAAGAATTAACCCAAAAATCCATAAATAACTATGAAACATTTTAATCCAATTTTCAGCCATGTTCTGAGAAAAGACTGCATAAAACAGCGTCTTAAAAGTTATTTATTAGATCATATTTTAGTCAGATAAAAAAATTAACATCAGCCACTCTTTAAAAATCAAATAAAGAACTGAACATAATATTACATGCCTGTAATCCCATTGACACAGGAGGCAGAGGTAGGAAGATCCAAAATTCTAGGCCAGAGGCAGTTTGCATAATTTAGGAGACCCTGTGTCAAAATTTAAAAAGTAAGAAATGGGCTGGAGGTGTGGCTCAGGGTGGTAGAGTGCTTACAAAAATATGCACGAGGCTTTGGGTTCAACCCCTCAGTATTGACATAAATAAATGCATACATACATACGTACATACATAAAATAAAAATAAGGTTGTGTTATTTTATTATCAATTCAAAAGATCTAAAGAAAAGGATTATTCAGAACACTTTATTTTTTATAGCTGAATCAGCTCTTCATTGAAATGTTCTAAAACTTATGGAATAACATATGTCTCCATTGCTGCTTTCTTGGGAAGTAATTTCATTTGTCATAGAATTGTGTCTTGGATGATGCTATTAAAAAGTTATAAAAGAGAGAGATTGGAAGACTAAGATTAGTTCCTTCACATATAACACCACAAAAATCAATGAAGCAGCATTATTCATATAGAAATATACAGAAGGAAATGTACAACTTTTACTGCTATTTTACAAAAGAAGGCAAAAGGCAGAGTTTTCATAACACCACACAAAAAATCCACATCTTGAATCTATGTCATTATTGTGTACACATTAAAAGCTATTTTTATGCATTAAAGATATTTTAAATTGTTAAAGACTAGAGGCAACTCTGAAAAGAAAGGTAATTTTTAAAATTATCTTTTCCTAAAAATAAAAATCTTATTTCCAAAAAATATTTGTTAGTAAATAGTACATTGGATTCCTATCTAGTATAATCTGAATATGTTTATGTTTCCTTTTTGTGGCAGTCAGGCTTTTAGTGCAATATGACAAAAAATCTAATATTTAATTGAAAATAAATTTTGTTTTTTGTTTGTTTGTTTGTTTTGAGGTGAGGTCTCAGTATATTGTGCAAGCTGGTCTTGAACTTGTGGGCTCAAGGGATCCTCCTGCCTCATCCTCTCAAAGAGCTGGGACTACAGGTTTGTGCTACATCACATGGCCTCAAAATCAATTTTAACAATGAATATGCTTAATACTCTATTAAATTTTGGCATAACAATCACATATTCCATCGGCGACAATAGCAGAAAAACTAGGAAGCATAATGTGTTAAAAGAAATTTATGTGAATCCATCCTTATTACCTCTCTAGAATTTGATGAAATTAGCTATTCTCTGTAAGGCCAATTAAAAATTGCTATTTAAAAATAAATGAAGCATTACTAGATGCTGTGGCACATGCCTATAATCCCAGCAACTCAGGAAGCCAAGACAGGAGAATCATGAGTTCGAGGCCCAAGGCACCCTACACAATTTAGCAAAACCCTGTCTCAAAATAAAAATATAAAAAAGGAGCTAGAGGTGCAGTTCAGTGGTAGAGCTGCCCAGTACTAAATAGATAAGTAAACAAATAAATAAATGAACAATTTCTAATGAAAGTTTCTGGAAGATATCCTGGGTCATCTTAATCCTCCCAATTTTGACCTATAGCTATTATGTTCTTTAGAAAAATTTTAAGCAATAATCAGCACATTATCTTATTAAGAAAAAGAATGGCAGGAAGCAGTTTAATTTTTATTTAATGTGCTGAGACCCTTTCAAGTATGTGGCAAATCTTGGGAAAGAAATTCAATGGAACAATCTCAAGAATAGCCCTTTAAGTCAGTCCTATCAAGTCAAAGATGCCTTTGTTGCCAGTGTATAGCTGTTATGTTTTGACTAATGGTGATGGTAATATATTACTCTACTTAGTTAAACAGTGTCTATTTACAACTCTCCCTACACGTCTATCAGCTTGTCATATTGTGGGGGCTTGTACGCTGATGTGATGCTGAAAGCTAGGCAAGGAGTGTTTTAGATACCAGCAGGCCACTTATGGTGGACAAGCTTCAGCTGAGCTTCCAGACTAAAACAGACTAGGGAGAAAGCCCCAGCAGCCTACTTCTGAATTAACTAGCCGTCGAAAACCCTAGGAATAGCAGAAAAGCACTATCAAATATAGTGCTGGAAAATGAGTCCCCCAGGCTGGAAGGGATTCAAGAAATGACTGGGGAAGAGTTGTCTCCTCAAAGTAGTTTGTTATTGTTGTTAGGTGCCGTCGAGTCGGTATCCGACTCGTAGCAACCCTCCGTACAACAGGGGAAACACTATTGTCAGTGCTTCTCTGCTGTTCATAGGATTTTCAATGGCAGATTGATTTTTGGGAGGGGGTTGCCAGGTCCTTCTCCCAAGCCTACAGCTTCTGGTGTTCCCAGGCAGTCTCCCATCCAGGTACTAACCAGGCCTGACCCTGCTTAGCTTCTGAGATGACGGGATCGGATGCCACAGGGCTACCGCTGCAGACCCTCAAAGTAGAGTCAACCTTAATGATGGGAATAGAGTAAAGCCCCTGGGACCTCCTTTTGCTGATGTAGCACGACTCAAAATGTGAAGAAACAGTGACTGCAACAATGGGCTCAAATAAAAAAGATTGTGTGCCTGGCACAGTGTTGAACAGAGTGTTATTCTGCTGTATTTAGGGCCACTGTGATCCAGATCTGATTTGAGGGCACTTAACAACATTTACCACAGGCATCTAAGTCTTCCTTTGTAACATACACTAACACTCACTTCTTAGTATGCATTTTGCTTTCTTCACAGTCTGGGCAATCTATGTTTAGGAACAAATACTCCATTTTCAACACTATCCATAATTATCCTCACTACGTACAATATTGTAGGAGAGCAATGTAGTGTAGTAAAAATTACATAGTTTTTAAAATAAGATAGCTCTTGGATAGCACTAGATCACTTACTGCTAGATACAGTGACTGTGGGGAAATTGTGCTGATTCTGTTTCCTCAAAAATATAATGAATAGCACCTAACTTGCAAGTTGTAAAAACTTAATTGTGGTACATATAAAACATATCCTCAGCCAGGAGTGGTGGTGCACGCCTATAATCCCAGTGGCTCAAGAGGCAGAAGCAGGAGGATCGCAAGTTTGAGACCAGAGGCAGGCTGTGTAATTTAGAGAAACCCTGTCAGAAAAAGTAAAAAAAAGAAAAAAAAAAATAGGGCTGGGGGGTGGGGGTGGGGGCAGCTCAGTGGTCCAGCACCTGCAAAGCATGCAAGGACGAGGCCCTGGGTTCAACCCCCAGTACCGCAAAAATAAATAAATAAATAAAATAAAATAAAATAAAAAGAATCATCTACCAAATGATAAATTCAAAGGCTTACTTGAGAAAGGGCTGGGGTCTAGCTCAACTGATAGAGTGTCATGCTGCTAACAATCACCACCACCTTGAGGAAGTAAGTTTTCATTTTCTCATTTTGATTCCTACTTTTCTGCATAGAAAGGTAATACTTTTTATTACTATTTTAATAATATTAATGAGGCCTCCATGAGCTATTTATCTCACTCTCCTCCCTACATAGTTATAATTTATATACCTCCTACCTCTCTTTCTTTGATTATCACACGGGTGGCTCGTCATATTTCCTTTCTTTCTTTCTTTCTTTCTCTCTTTCTTTGTTATTTCTTTCTTTCCTTCCTTCCTTTCTTCTTTCTCTCCTATTTTGGAGACAGTTCTTACTCTGTAGCCCATGTTGGCCTTGAACTTGAACTCCTGCCTCAGTCTCCCAAGTGATAAGATTACAGACAGCCACCACCATGCCTGCCCCAGCACCAAAATTTCCATACAGATTGTCTTTAACTTTTGATGGGGTCCTATCTTGATAAACCCATCCTACATTGAAAATATCATAAATCAATAATGCATTTAATATATAAGACATCATACCTTATCCTACCCTACTTTATTTTTTGAAGTTTTTACAGTTTGTTAATCCTCTCATGAAAAATTTGCATAAATCTTCACAGATAAAGTCACTGCAGAGTCTTTCCTCCTGCTGCTTTTTGCCAACACCAGCATTATCCCTTTTGCAGTCCCCCTGACTTTTTCATTCTGCTTTTGAATTCATTTTTCTGTTTTCTTGAGGTCTTTTCCTCAAGTCTGTGTTTGGGCTCATTTTTCTTTCCCTAATCCAAGGAACCATAAATTATGCCAAAGTCAGTTGTCTTGACTCAACCAAAATAGATTCTTTACCCAAATAGAAATACGACATTTGGTGTGATCTTGTACATTTCGGCTATTTTTTGTCAATATTTCCATTTCACATGCTGCTGTCTTCCCAGGCTAAAGAACATCAATGACCGTTTATTTCCTCTGCAGTAGTTGGTTGTTAATGAACCTAGTTGGGATGTTGTTTTTGTAAGGTGCAGTCAAGTCGATGTCTGACTCATAGTGACCCTACATACAACAGGTGAAACACTATTGTCAGTGCTTCTCTGCTATTCATAGGGTTTTCAATGGTGGATTGATTTTTTGGGGAAGAGTGGGTTGCCAGGTCCTTCTGCTGTTCCCAGGTGGTCTCCCGTTCAAGTACTAACCAGGCCCACCTCTGCTTAGCTTCTGAGATCTGACAGGATTGGATGCCATAGTGCTATGGCTGCAGGCTTGGTTGGGATACTGACTGTCATTCACATTGGCAGCAGATCCTCAAGCAACTCAGCCTAGCCTACTAACGTACTAGACATGCTCAGAGTCCTTACATTAGCCTGCATTGTGGCAAAATCATTTAGCACAAAGCCTATTTTATAATAAGGTATTAAATATATTATGTATTTTTTGAATATTGTACTAAATATGTAAAACAGAATAATTATATGCCTATGCTTTCACAACATTTTGAAGTCAAAAATCATAAATCAAACCATTGCAAGAAGGTGACTGTCTGTATACAGCAGTCTCCCCATCTATGATTTACTTTCCTTAGCTACAATTACCTGTGGTCACTCATGATCTGAAAATGTTAAATGGAAAATTCCAGAAGTAAATGATTCATAAGTTGTAAATTTTGTGTTGTTCTGAGGGTAGCGATGAAGTGTTGTATCTTCCTGCTAGGTCCAGGGTATGCATCATCACTTTGTTCATTATCCAAGTTGTATACAATAGGCACTTAGCAGCTGCCATGATTATCAGATTGATTGTCATGATTTGCAGTGCTTATGTTCATGAAATGCTTATTTTACTTGAAAATGGCTTCAATGAGCAAGAGCAGCGACTCTGGAAATTTTGAGACAGATCAGGGGGACCTATCTCTCATTGGGTTGCTGGGCAGGCAGTATTGTTAATATAGTGTTGAAATCAATATTGCTGTTAATGATAAATTTTTTTCCCCATTCTTACTGTAAGTGATCCTTCTGCTGCTTATTTTCTTCAAAGCAGGCACAGGTATTGGAGATGGAACAATCTGAGTTCCTACTTGGCAGTTGTTAGATTCTTTCTTGCTATCCTGGCTGCTTTGAGTAAAGAATTATCAGGCAAGCAGCCAGCTTAACCACCCTTACACCAGCACCAATGTTTTTGAACACTTCATAAGTACCTGAAACTGAAATGCCAGCTGTACTTGAGGGATGAGAAATCACAACCTCCTTGGCCTACATAAGAGCTGTAACCCTTATGGGCTTAGGAGTCACCACCTCCTGGTCCTACATAAGAGCTATAACCCTAGAAGAAGTAACTTGGTGCTGTGGCTCCTGTCTCTATGCTGTCACTGCTCACTGCTGTCAAATGCTCGAGGGTATAGATGCTACCAGAGATCAAGAGTTTCTCCCTCTCTACACATAATTACTATCCAGGTAGCACAAAAGGAACCCTGTCAGCTGCTTGGTGATGATTTGGCTATGGCAAAAATAATCTATAAAGTGCATCTGTTAAGTATTAGCTCACATTAGCATAAGATGGATGAGTGCAGAGAAAGAAAGAGACCACATCCACATAACTTTAATTATGGTATGATGTTTTCTTCTCTGTCTTCCTCTTTCTCCTCCTCCCCCTCTTCCTCTTCCTCCTCTTCTTCTTCTTCTCCTTTCCCTCCTCCTCCTCCTTCCCCTCCTCTTCCTCTTCCTCCTCCCCCTCCCCATCCTCTTCCTCCCCCTCCTCCTCCTCCTCCTCCTCCTCCTCCTCTTCTTCTTCTTCTTCTTCTTCTTCTTCTTCTTCTTCTTCTTCTTCTTCTTCTTCTCTTCTTTCTTCTTCCTTCTTCATTCTTTTTATGCTGACTTCAAACTAGTGATCCCCCTGCCTCTGCTCCCAAGCACTGGTATTACTAGTGTGTGTCACAGGCCTTGCTTGTTCTATTTATTTTGTTATTGGTGTTAATCTCTTGTTATTGTTGTTGTTACTGTGCTTAATTTATAAATTAAGCTTTATCATAAGTATGTATACCTCCACGTGCCTTTAAATTTGTCACGGTATGGGAGCTTGCATGTTGTGATGCTGAAAGCTAGGCCACCAGTATTTTAGATACCAGCAAGGCTACCCATGGTGGACAAGTTTCATCTGAATTTCCAGACTCAGAGAAGGACCTGGTAACCCACTCCTGAAAAAAATCAGCCATTGAAAACCCCATGAATACCAAAGAAACACTGTCAAATATAATGCCAGAAAATGAGCCACCCAGGCTGGAAGGCATTGAAGAAATGACTGGGGAAGTGTTGCCTCCTCAAAGTAGAATTGACCTTAATGGTAAGAATGGAGTAAAGCCCCTGTGACCGTCTTTTGCTGATGTGGCATGACTCAAAGTGTGCAGAAACACAGTGGTTACAACAATGGGCTCAAATATGAAAAGAGCATGTGCATGGCACTGTTCTGTTTAGTTTTTGTTCACCTATACTTAGGGTCACTGTGAGTGAGATCCAACTTGATGGCACCTAATGACGACATCATGTATGTATTGGAAAAATATAGTATATGTAGGGTTTGGTAATATCCATAGTTTCAGGCATCCACTGAGGCCTTGGAATATATTCTCCATGAACAGAGAACTCCTACAGGAGGAACTTGGAGCAATGATCTGGTAGGGAAACATTGGAAATTTTTCATAAAGCTGAATTTGCACAGCAGGACTGTTTTTATTTCCAGTATGAACAAAGAAACTTTTGTATTCATCCTGTGCTTGCAAAGCAAGAACAATATTTTTATGCATATTGTATGTTTTGAAAGTGTCTTTCCAGGGGGTTGATGGAAGTATGAAGGACCTTAAAAATCTCCTTTTATGCCACCACTTCAAGCCATTTTTTAGATCATTATCCTCCATGACTCTTTTCAAAATTTCATTCTTAAATTATATTAGTCTATATACCTATATTCTTCCTTTCTCATCTTATATCATCCTCCGTACTATCTACCCTAAGAGAAATTAAAAGATAAACTCCTCATGCTCCACTACCCAATTTTTAAGTAAATTTCAGTTTTCTTGAATCAAGATAGCTAAAATATATTGGTTAATGATAAAGCCAGACTGCGTTAAAGCAGCTGTACAGCCTCCAGCAAATTTCTCATTACTTTGACACCTCAGCTTCATTGTTTGTAAAATAACAATAACAATAATAATCTAGAATACCGAATACAGTATTGCTTCAAGGATTAAATGAGTTAATAAATGGTACAAAGTGATACACAGAGGTTAGCTATTGTTGCTGTTGTTGTTGTTATTACTAAGGTCTAGAGCTCAGTTGGCAGAACACTGCTCTGCACTCTTTGATGACCAAGGTTTGATCCCCAGCACCTCAAAAATGGGAGAAGGATGTGGCAGTCCACTCCTGAAGCAATCTTGAAACAATCAGCCATAAGGGTCACTATGAGTTGGATCCCTCTCAATGGGACCTAACAACAACAAAGAAGGTTTAAACTGTATCTTCTCATATAAAGTGCAGCATTCATACAGGCTACTTAGCTGTAACTAATTGCTTCACAATTATGTCATCTAGATATTTAGTAATTAAGCCCGACTCAGTGGTGCCTCAAATCCATTTTTACTCCATTTTGTTTAAAGCAAAGTGTTATTTTTTCATTCTACAAATATTTATCAGGTACTTATTATGTGCCAGACACTATGTTAGAGGTTGATAATGCAACAGTGAATAAAAAGAGGTGTTACCTTCCCCTTCGCTGCTTGCATATAGTAGGAGAAAGTACCACAAATCCAATAATCATAAAACAAATGAAAAATATAACTATAAAAAATGCTACAAGGTGAGGTACATGGTGTTATAAAAAGGCCAATTTACCAAAAATCAATTTTCAGAAAGCCAATTTGCCAAAAGTCAATTTTCCAAATGACTGATTCACTGAACTCCCTAACAGACAATTCACTGAAAATTATTTTACCAAAAGCCAATTTCTGGGAAATCAGTTTAATGAAAAGTAGACTGCCAAATCACCATTTCACCAAGTGGCCAATACACCAGTATTGGGAATTTTTTGAAGTCTTCATTTTACAGGTATTTTGATGCCTTCTTTGATGACAGCTCTTTAACTCCAAATTTGACCATGTGACCTGCATGTTAATTTCATGTTTCACATTCCAAATGGCAAGCCTTTCTCTGATGCCTAGTGAGCCAGTGTTCCAATGTAAGCAATTGGTAGGGTTCTCCTTAAATGCAGTTTCCTGTTTCAGACTTTGGCTTCTGCCTGTCTCTACCATAGCCAGGAGACAGCTGCAGAGAACCTTCCTAGATCAGAGTGGTGAACTAATGCAAATTGCCTGTTGCCAAATTGTCATGAGCAAATTGGTCACTTATGAAGTTGACTCCCAGTTACCTGTTCTCAGTGAAATCACCTGAAACTCGTGTGCTAAATGCCTATAACTGAAGAATTTGGCTTTGTCAACAGGTGAAAGAAGACTACACTGAGAAGAAAAATGAACTGAGGTAAGAAGAATAAATGAAAAACAGCCATGCAAGGGAAAGTGGAAGACTGTCTAAGCAAAATAAAAAACATACGCAGAGGCCATTCAGAAGGAGGAAGCACTGAAATTACAAGAGTTGTTAAAGAGCCAGTGTGGTGACTGGATATACAGAAATAGAAGCACAGTGTAATTTGAGGCTGGAAACTGAGTTAGGAGCTAAAGACAGTGTTATTCCTCATAGACCATAATGAAGATTTCTGCTTTTAAGAAGAGGAATATGTAAAATAGTTTCAGTAGGAGAATGGCATGATCAGATTTGTATTTTGAAAAGATCATTTTGCAAGTGGAGTATATTTTAAGTGCACTAGATTTTAAGGATATGCTTGTATAGGCTACTTTCTCATCTGGAAATTTATTGTAGTAATTCAAGAGAGGGATGATAGTACCTGTGCTAGGGAATTAAATCACTTAAAGAGTTATTGGTTGTTGTTAGGTGCCCTGGAGTTGGGTCTGACTCATACTGACCCTATGTACAACAGAAAGAAACACTCTGCAACACTGTGCCATACCTGGAACTATGTCAGTGTTTCTGTGCTTTTCATAGGGTTTTCAATGGCTGATTGTTTCAGGATTGTTTCAAAAGTGGGCTACCAGTTCTTTCTCCAATTTTTGTGGTACTGGGGATCAAACACTGGGCCTCAGAGAAGACAGAACAGCACTCTAGCAACTGAGCTAAACCACACCCCAAAAAGTTAATTAGGAGGCAGAAAAAACAAGATTTGTTACAGAGGTATTGAATATGGTGGTGAAGAAGAGTAAAATGTCCTGGACAATTTCTATATTTCTGGTTTTTGTGGTGCTGTTGTTGAGAAAGGGAATACTAGAAGAAAACCAGGCATTTATCACATTCTATCTCAATGTATTGCTGTGTACATGTATGTTTTATATATGTTTTAGGATCTGTTCTTTTATATTTTATTTACAGATTAAATGTAAGTTTGGTTGAGGATGTCTTAGCAATTTAGTGGCTCATGTATATTGGTATTGAATAAACCACAATTTTTAAAATCCAGCCTCCATCATTTAGTAACTACTTGCCTTTAACACCTAACAATCTCTCTGTTCCCCAATTTCTTCAGCTTTAAAATGAGAGCAGCAATAATGCCTGCCTGGGGTGAAACTACTTAACAACACGCTTGTAACCTGTCCTCTCTCTTTACTTAAGGGAGGCCCCTGGGAAAGAAAAATGATGACCTCATTAAATCTTCTTAGAAGCAATTGAATGGCAAACATCCTGGCAAATACATCAATTGCATTTGCTGGTGAGATAGTTCTAATCTATGGAAAGCCTTCAACAGGATGTACTTTGTTTGTATTGATTGTTTATGGTCAGCACAGTTGGGATTTAGGAATTTATGGAACATGGTCCTGGAAATTCATGTATACTAGTAACTGAGTGCAAAATGGAAAAATGAGCTGGGTGCGGTGGCACATGCTTATAATCCCAGCAAATTGGGAGGCAGAGGCAGGACTGTAAGTTTGAGACCAGAGGCAGTCTGTGTAATTTAGTGAAGCTCTGTCTCAAAAAGTAAAAAAAAAAAAAAAAAAAAAAAAATGGTCTGGAGGTGCAGCTCAGTGGTATAGCACTTGAAAAGCATGCAAGTGTGAGGCCCTAGGTTCAATTCCCAGTCAACTGCCCCCCCAAAAAAAATGGGAAAATGGCATTACTGAAAAAGTGCCCTTGTATATAAATAATATAACCACATGCTCTACTTACTGAACATCTTCATGTTAATGTATACCAGGGCCAATCCTGATACAGCATGAAAGAACATAAAATATAGTCTTGGTAGACCTAGAACTCTTCCTGTTCAGTCTGTCCCTTGTGATTCCTTGTTATAAGAATTAGCACAGTTTGGTGATTTACTAAATCTCTGATTGTTGTGATTCTTGTTTGACAATACAATATTCTGTGTTAAGATCATTGCTTCAGAAGACTGGTTTAAAGATTAAATGAGTTAATGCTGGGGAAAATGTTTAAAACAATGCCAATCTCATGGTATATACTCATTCAGTGTTGAGATTTTTTACTTTATTTTTGTTTTTATGTTTTGTGGTGCTTGAGGGTTGAACTCAGGCTGTCACACATACTTTGCAAGTGCTGTATTCCTGGGCTGCATCTCTAGATCATTTTTAATTTTTTTTATCTTGAGACAATGTCTCACTAAGTTATACAAGCTGCCTCTGTACTTGAACCTGTGATTTTTTTGCCTCTACTTTCCAAGTTGCTGGGATTACAGGTATGAGTCACTGCACCCAGCCGTATTGCTATCATTAATATATGATTGTAACCCCAAGGAACAATAAGAACAATCATTTGTAGAGTGAATATTATTTGACAGACATTTACACTGAGTGCCTTCTGTGGATTCTCATTTAATCATCCCCAAAGCCCTGTGTTGTATGTTTATCACTATTTTATATATGAGAAGTCTCAAGTATAGAGATTGAATTCCTAGCACCATGTAGCTAATAATTCATGGCACTGAATTTTAAACCCAAATGATCTAAATCTGTTCAATTTTTGTTCCTCATTCCAAGTGACACTGCCCTACTGTACTTCTTTGCCTTCTAAATCCACTAGAATGGCCATCCAGGTGTTATTTTAATATAAGGAAAGTATAATTAACTAACTAGAACCAAATAGCCTTAAAATGTCAATGAAGTTTCTAAACATATGTGGCTTCCACCCAGAGAGCTACTAATGTCAGGAGAATTTTTTAAAATAAGGAAAACTCTATTATTTTTAGTCCATTTTCCTCAGAATGTAATGAGACTTTGATATGCCACTGAATGTAACCCCTGTGCATCCCTGAAAAAGAGCATGAGCCAGTGAATTCTGGCAATAAAACTGGAGGCTCAGAAAAGCTAGCAAGAGTTTTGGCAAGATTATTTTCCCTCTGTGCTCCCAGGTTATACAAGTTATTTCACTTTCTCATTGCTTTCTTTCAATGAACAATACAGACGAGTAAAGAAAAAGAAGAGGTACAAGCCAACCCTATCAAATTTTTCAACAGTACTAATTAGATTAAAGTATGTGAACAAAATATTATTTTGGAGGGTAAAAGTGTTGCATTGATTTAAAATTATATTTAGAAATGATGGGCATGTCATACTCCTTTGTTATATAAATGATTATTATAAGTCATAGTTAATCAACTTAATCTTATCCTATTTTATTCATTAAGGACATTCATATGAAGGGCATTCATAAGGACATCAAGTCTGTAGATTGGCTATTAAATGGCACAGTTGGGATTTAGGAATTTATGGAACATGGTCCTGGAAATTCATGTATACTAGTAACTGAATGCAAAATGGAAAAATGAGCTGGGTGCGGTGGCACATGCTTGTAATCCCAGCATGGATTCCTCATTCCATGGATTTCCATGGATTTGTACAACCTACATGATACTAAGCATAAAATGATTAAGCAACAATGTACATGTAGCTGATGGAGAAAAGTGGAAGAAGATTATTCAGTGTTACCCTGGAAGTTTATGGTGGCCACATTTCTGCTCATTGTAGTTCTGTCTTCAGTGTAGATATCAATCTGGGACAATTTTTCCTGCCAAAGGGATTATATTATCACCTCCACCATTGCAGAAAACAAGGCAAGGCAAAGAAAACAAGGTGCACAGCACCCGTTTTAGAAAATAATTACATATGTTTAAACTAAGTTTGTTGTTGTTGTTGCTGTTAGGTGCCATTGAGTTGGTATCCGACTCATAGAGACCCTATGTACAACAGGCAAAACATGATTGTCAGTGCTTCTCTGCTGTTCATAGGGTTTTAATGGTGGATTGATTTTGGGGAGTGGGTTTCCAGGTCCTTCTCCCAAGCCTACAGCGCCTGTTGTTCCCAGGTGGTTTCCCATCCAAGTACAAACCAGGCCCAACCCTGCTTACCTTCCGAGATCTGATGGGATGCCACAGGGCTATGGCTACAGGCATAAAGTAAGTTAAGACTACAGAAATGGAGATAAAGAAATTTCTGGATGTAGTAATAAGGGCTTTGATACAAAAGTGTCACCATTCTATGGCAGATTTTAGTGGAGAAAAACTATCCACAGGAAGATTAGGAGGACTTGAGGGAAAAGAAATATAGACTGGAGAACTGACATGAATGTTTGGTAAGGAAGAAAGGGAAATGGGCATCTGTGAGGAATATTTAATTTCACTTTTTAATATTTCTGTCAACTACACATAAAAATACTTATTTTTTAAAAATCTTACTGTGAAGAGTTTCTTTCCTTAGGTATTGGTAGGAAGCAGTCTCAGAATTGAAGGAACCTTTTGGGTGAGGCAGCCTGCCAGTGGCTCTGAGCATCCTTCACCTTTTTACAGAGTACAGGAAGGATGCAAAGCCCTGACCACTACTTACCCAGACCATTTCCCAAGGTTGGGTTTGTGGCAAACAGTCTTGAAAGATAAAGTATTGCCTCCATCCCAGATAAAGAACACACTCACTTACTGCTTAGTGTAAAGGAAGTAGAATCTGGTATGCACATATAGAAATATCACAATACAACCCATTAAAGTATACACTAGTCAAAAAAACTAATAAAAATCATTCAAAAAAAGTGTTGCCTCAAGGGCTATTGCATATGCAGGCTCCATAATGAGCCATGTGTGCCACTTTCATGGGAATAACAGGCAAGAGAAACCAATGCAAACATATTAACACTTATGTCTTTTGCTGTGCTAAAAGTAGTAAAGTATTTTCTTTTCAACCCAGAAGACAACTTTCATTAGCATGGATGAAACAGTAGTAGGCTAATTTATTACCTTAAAATGGAGCAAAATAAAATCCCAGGACTGACAAACCCTGCTTGAGTCAATAATAAAGATTCTAGAATAAACAGCAGGAGGTAAATCACATACACAATATAACGAGTTTTTTTAAAGTAATAATTTCATAAATTGTTTTCCACAAAATTGTCCCATAATAAAAATTGCATAAAAAGTTTCACCAAGGTTCATGTAGGAATAACTCCTCAGTCATCAGAGGTAAGTGAACATTCTTCTTCAAGCAATTTAGACAATGTAAGGCATATGTCACTTAACAAAGTGTTGTTAAAATATTATGAGATTCTTAAGGGGAAATAGATAAGATGATAATAAGATTGAAAAAGGCAGCATATCTGTCTGTGGAGGGAAAGAAAAGAGAACAGAAAGGACTGATGATAAAAAGGCATGGTTAATGAAACAAAATGTCACAAAAGTTTGGAAGGGAGGGAAGGCACAAGCGCCAGAATTAACCAAAGGGGAAAAATACAAAACCCTTTTTCTATTGGAGAAAAGGGAAAGTAAATAGGTTGATGTGATAATCCTCAATCATTTTAATGCAGTAAACATGAAGGATGTTAAAAAGAAAGAGAGAGAGGAACAGGGTGCTTAAGTGCTAGGGGAATAGAAATATTTAGGCATGAGTATAAAACATGTTTAACAGTAATGATACCACAAATGAGAGTGAGTAGGATCAAGTAGCAGTATAGCTAATTTGTCTAGTTTTAAGATTTAATCTTCATATTGTAGGCTACCTTGAACTCACTATATAGCCCAGGCTGGCCTCAAACTCATGGCAATCCTCCAGCCTTGGTCTCCTGAGAGCTGAGACTACAGTATTATCAACCTTAGAACATTCTGAATACTGGGGTGGAATAATTGACTTAAACTATGGGATTGACTAAGCATGTGAATACAACAACACAAAAGATCACATACAGCGAAATCAATCCTAAGGAGCAGAAACAGTGCGAGCAGGATCACAATACCTGACTTTAAACTACACTATAGAGCCATAGTGGTAAAAACAGCTTGCTGCTGACACAAACATAGGCCTGAAGATCAAAGGAATTGAGTTGAAGACCCACAGATGTACCCATGAAACTACAGTTGCATGATCTTTGATAAAGGGGATAAGGATGTTCATTGGAGAAAAGATAACCTCTTCAAACAAATGGTGCTGGGAAAATTGGATACCCATTAGCAGAAGGAAGAAAACAGACCAATATCTCTCAATCTGTTTGAGCGTCATTGTTTGAGCATCATTTCAAAATGGATCAGAGACCTCAACATGAAACCAGAATCAGTAAAACTTCTAGAAGAAAAGATAGGAAACATATACCAACCCATAGGCATTGGCTAGCATTTCCTTAACAAGATCCCAACTGCCCAGGAAATAGAACCAAGAATTGGCACCCACAGAATGGGAGAAAATCTTTGCATCCTACACATGAAAGAGGACTAATTTCAAGAGTATACAAAGAACGTAAGAAATGAAACACCAAAAAAAAAAAAAATGAGTAAATGGGCAATGGAACTGAACAGTTACCAAGAGAAGAAATATAAATGGTTAATAAACACATGAAAAAATGCTCAATACCCTGATCCATTAGGGAAATGCAAATCAAAACAACACTGAAATTCCATCTCACTCCAGTAAGAATGGTCAAGATCAAGAAAACAAATAATAACAAATGCTGATGAGGATGTGGAGAAAAAGTAACACTTTTACACTGCTTTAGAAATCAATATAGAGGTACCTTAGTGTCAGGGTTTTAGCTCTAGCCCGGCTAAAGATAGGGCCAAACCCTCAACATAAACACGTGGCCGGTGTCGGGAAAGAAGGACCTCGGGAGACCTTCAGATGGTTGGAAAAGGACAGGGAAGGTTTATTGGGGTGCTCCCCTTATGGAGAGCAAGGAGCAGGCAGCCCCTATAGAGCAAGGCTCTATCCCTTTAAGTGCTGGCTCTATGCCTGCAGCATGGAATGCTGCAGGCTAAGTGCTGGTACAGCTCAGCCTTAAAGGCACAGCCACAGCCCCTGGTGTTTAGTTGAGGTCCGATGGTCTTGACTCTCACAGCTCGCCTTCTTTACCCCCCTCCTTCCCAAGGATGGGAGGAGTTGGGAGGCTCTTCGTGGCTTGCTAGATGCCTTCGGCTCTTCGGGGCCCCTGGGCTTGATCTTGCCGGCTTGCTAGATGGTCTCGTTGGAGTAGGGAGCGCTGGTCCAGGTGATGAGGTTCAGGAGATGGTCAGAGAGGTGAGGATCAAAGGAAGTGATATGGGGTCCAGGAGCCCTGCTTTTATAGGGTCCTGGAGGGGTCACATGGTGGGGTTCAGCCAATCGGGGCACATGGCTGGCAGGTACAGGGGGCAAACGGACATAACTGCCAAGTGGAGACAGTTACTACCTGCAAGGTGGTGAGGGGAGCCAATCAAAATTATGGTGATTGAGGCTGGTCAAGCTGGCCGGGGGCCATCTTTGCTCACTCGATGGGAGGGGCTGTTTTGAGTGAGTGAGATGAGCCCTGGGGTCAACTAGGGGTCAACCCCTCAAGCTGTCATGAGGGACCCTAGCTGGGAAATATTATTTTAAAAATCCCCAACACCTTAGAAAACTAAGAATAGAACTGCCATATGACCAGCTGTATGACTCTTGGGAATATACCTAAAGGAAGATAAGTCATCATTCCACAGGGACACTTATACCTGCATATTTAATGCAGCACTTTTCACAATTGCAAGGATGTAGAATCAACCGAAATATTCATCAACAGAGAAGACTGAAAAATTGTGACATATATACATAATGGAATATTACTCAGCAATAAAGAAGAAATACAATTATATTTGTGGCAAAATGGATAGAACTGGAGAACATAATTTTTAGTGAATTAACCCAGATTCAAATTGAGAAATGTCATATGTTCTCACCCATATTGAAAACTCTATGAATAGCAGTAAAGCACATATAATAGTTACAGGCATGTCACAGTGTCAGGAAGTGTTTTGTTCTGTTGTATATAGTGGCACTATGAGTTGGACTTGACTCAATGGCACATAACAAAAACAACAGATCTAACTTAAAGAAAGAAAAAATAAGTATACACTTTAAGATATATAAAAATGAACATTCATACTACCTAAGAAGGAAAAATACTAACAAATCAGAAAGAAAGGGGGAGGGAATCAGTGGGTTGGAGAAGAGATTGGGGAAGGGGAGGGGAAGTAATGTAGAGGGGTAAAGACAGAGAGGAAAACATCAAAATACAAGATGCAACTGTATGAACACATGAAAAATATCAATAAGAATATAATCCATGATGGTGTATGATTTTCATTGCATATTAATTAAAATCCCTATCTCTTTCTTCTTTTCTTCTTCAGTTTATATTCTTCTGTAATTATGTAAGCTGAATAATGTGTAAGCAAAATTGATTTAATAGTTGCATAATTGATATAGCAAATGTCTTATTACTCTGTACCCCACCAACATTCATAAAAATAATTTAACTGAATTAGACATTGTCTATGTCCTGTACCTACTAATTAGTTGAAACACTTTTATTTCTGTAAGAAGGCCTTCTTTAGTCATATGATAATCTATCCCCCATGTATCTGTCAGCTTGGAATGTTGTGGGGGCTTATGTGTTGCTGTAATGGTGAAAGTTATACCACTGGTATTTCAGATACAAGCAGGGTCACCCATGGTAGACAGGTTTCAGCTGAACTTCCAGACTAAGGCATACTAGGGATAAGGACCTGGAAGCCCACTCCCAAAACAATTAGCCATTCAAAACCCTATGAATAATAGAGAAGCACTGTCAAATATATTGCTGGAAAATGAGCCCCTCAAGGCTGGTAGGTGCTCAAGAAATAACTGGGGAAGAGTTGCCTCCCCAAAGTAGAATCAGTCTTGATAGGAATACTGTAGTGCCCCCTAGGACCTCCATTTGCTGATGTGGCACAACTCAAAATGAGAAGAAAGACAGTAATTGTAACAACATATTCAAACATAAAACCATCATGTACATGGCACAGTGTTGAGCAGTGTTTCATTCTGCTGTACTTAAGAGTGGCTGTGAGCCAGATCCAACTGGACTGCACTTCAGCATAATAATCTATAAGAAATGGAAGCTACTGTGGTACATATCATTGGTGAGAATCAGAAAACCATAGAGTGGAACAAATGAATCACTTTAGAAACTAGAATTTCCATCTGCTACAAGTTAAACTGAATAGGTTGAACTCAAAGTTCCTATTACAAGTCTTTAAGAAAAGATTTCTATATTCCAGTTCTATCTCTCTCTTTTCATGGGCTTATTTATAAATTATAAACTCTGTAATTAACATATAACTATATTATTTAGTCAATAATAATAATATGTTTATTTAATAATCCTTCAGTACCATCAATGCTTTCACTAGAAATTTTCTTGCCAGGAAACTTATCAAAACTCACTGGTTTTCTGAGCTGTATGAGTGTGTGTGTGGTGCTGGGGGTAGAACCCAGTGCCTCTCTCATGTTAGGCAAGCACTTCACCATTAAACTACATTCTCAGCCCTCTGAACTTTTGAAACTAGTCCAACATCTGTGTGTGGATAGTTGAGAGGGTATATACTTCCATTCTTCTAATGCCCTAGTGACTTTCCTCAAAATTACAAATGACAATCCAAACCCAAACTGTGACTTTTCAGACAGGAAGAAGAACAGAGGAAGATAGGAAAGGAAAGAAGGAGGGAGGACTCTAGTCTGAAATCTTAAAAGATATGATTAAATAAAATCCTAATTTGATGGATTTTCTCAGGCAAACCACCAAATGATAAAAAAGGAAAAAGAAATGCAGTCAACTCTCTATATCCATGGGTACTACTTCTGTGGATTTAACAAATTATGAATAAAAAATATTCAGGAAAAATATTGTATCTGTACCTAATCATGTACAAACTTCTTTCTTATTATTCCTTAAATGATACAGCATACTTATTTACTGGATGTTTACATTGTATTAGATATTATAAATAATGTAGAGGTGACTTAAAGTTGTCAAGGGAATGTGCATAGGTTATATGCAAATACTGTGTCATTTTATACAAGGGATTGGAGAATCTGTGGATTTGGAATCAAACCTTCACCAATACAAAGGGACAACTATTCTTCCTATGTACCCATTATATGTTGGACACATTACATACATGAGACTTTTTACCTATAGAGCACCATTGAGAATAAGGTAGTACTATCCTCAGATGATTAAGCTAAGGGTCTATGTAACTTACCGAAGGCCACAAATAAAAGAAAAGGCCACAAATCCAGTTTGGGGCCTATTTTAAAAAAACAGGAATGTTTCTTCACCAATCTGCAATTCAAAGTAGAAAAAGGTATACAAGATTGAAATGCAGAATAACCGGCCTGCTTGGTCACCAATTCTCTGGTCCTTTGTTTGCCACAACCATAGCCTATATTTTAGAGCTAAAAGGAACACATATGAATGGCTCCATGCATGCAAGTGCTTCAGCGCTGACACTCAAGTACTACATTCCTAAAATTCAATCATTTCCCTCTACATTGGAGCTTTTAACAAACAACACGTCTTGGTTCCTTAGTTGTCCACCTTTGAGGACTGTGTGCAAAACTTCAGAAATAAGACACTAACCCATTGTTTGAAATATTTGATAACCTAAATGTTGGCAAGGTTTATGTTAACTTAAGAAAACACTTCACCAGGGTTTCCATTTCTCAGGAGTAAGGATGGGCAACAAGATGTCATCCAGCAGGATCACTCAGGCAGTCAGGCTATGTACTTCATCAAAACGTGTCTCTGACAGAAGAGACAATCCTAAACCTAGTGTCCCAGCAGCTCTGAGATCACTCTTCTGCAAGATCATAGCTTTCTAAGGGAAGCAAATCAGCAGATTTACTGATGTATCAGGGACCATAGACACTGTAGAAATAATAAAAATATCACCTCAGGAATACAGAAGGAAACTTGTATCTCAGGAAAAAATGTTCTTGTTGTTGTTAGGTGCTGTCGAGTCAGATTCCGACTCATAGCAACCCTACATACAATAGGTGAAGCACTATTGTCAGTGCTTCTCTGCTGTTCATAGGGTTTTCAATGGCAGATTGATTTTGGGGAGTGGCCTGCTGTGTCCTTCTCCCAAGCCTACAGCACCTGGTGTTCCCAGGTGGTCTCCCATCCAAGTACTACAAGTACTAACCAGGCTCGACCCTGCTTAGCTTCTAAGATCTAACAGGATCAGATGCCACAGGGCTATAGCTGCAGGCTAGGAAAAAATAGAACTCATCAATAGGGAGGCCCACCATAATTTTTGTGGCAGCTGTATGTCATCAGTTTAAAAACAAAAAGTCTTTATAATAGGACTTCCAAAATGAGAAGTGACAAATTGTTTATTAAATAACTTTAATAAAAATTCTGTAAAAATGAAATATGGAAAGTTTAGGTGGATACTTGTGTCTACTAATTTAAGTATCTTTGTCAACATCTCCACAAGCTCACCTAGTTGTTTGTATACTTTATACTTATTAAAGTGTACGTATTAAAATGCTACTCTATTATTTTTCTCATGATTATCAAGTATTACAAGTAAAGAGCACAGAAGATCTGTCATAGGTTTCCATAATTTCACTTTTCTTTCTGTTTCTATTTAGATATTGAAATAGTTTATCAGGCAGAATCACCCCTTAGGAAGTGATTTTCCTGAAATTAGACAAGGACCAGTGAAATGACTCCATTATTTATTCTGAATTATCTAACAGTTTTTGATTATCAAGGCTACTGGAGTATAAGTGGCTTAATAAGTGTTGTTGTTGTTGTTAGGTGTCATCGAGGTGGTGTCTGACTCATAGAAACCCTATGTACAACACATGAAACACTATTGTCAGTGCTTCTCTGTTGTTGTTGTTGTTGTTAGGTGCCATCGAGTTGGTATCTGACTCATAGTGACCCTCATAGGGTTTTCAATGGATGTTTCAGGATTGCCTTGGGAGTGGATTGCCAGGCCCTTCCATTTCTGCAGTGTTGGAATCGAACTCGGGACCTCAGAGACTGCAGCGCAGTCCTCTACCAACTGAGCTAAATCCCTGCCCTGCTTCTCTGTTACTCATAGGGTTTTCAAAGGCTGGTTGTTCTTTGGGAGTGGGTTTCCTGGTCATTTCCCCAAGCTTACAGCACCTGGTATTCCCAGACCATCTTCCCATCCAAGTACTAACTAGGTCTGACCTTGCTTAGCTTCTGATATCTGATGGGATCAGATGTCACAGTGGTATGGCTACAGCCCAGAGGTAGAGCACTTTAAAGTATATATGAAGCCCTGTGTTCAACCCTCAAGTACAAAAAAAAAAAAAAATAGCATAGGATGTTTCACTAGAAATTGCAATTTACTGTGTTTTGACAATACTAATAAAGTCTTTTTCTTTGGGTTATTTTACTGTCTAATTGTGATCATGTGTGTAAATTCTGATAACCATTAACTTCCTTAAATTTAAGGTCAGAAAGCCTCATAAAATTGACCTAAATATTCACTTATTAAGGCAATCTATGAAACTTTAGTAGAGTTGTCCTTGGTCAAGGATCTTTCCTTTGTATGTCATGAGAGTAAAGCATCAGAAAACTAAATAAATTATTGCTCATTT
>VMDO01028849.1:0-23359 GCA_007922755.1 Pedetes capensis
TTTTTGAGGTACCTCCATATTGATTTCCATAGTGGTTGCACCAATTTACAGCTCCACCAACAATGTAGAAGTGTTCCCTTTTCCCCGCAACCTCGCCAGCATTTGTTGTTGTTTGTTTTATTGATCTTGGCCATTCTTACTGGTGTAAGGTGAAATCTCAGCGTTGTTTTGATTTGCATTTCCCTAATGGCTAGGGATACTGAGCACTTTTTCATGTGTTTCATTTTTTAACTTTTTGAGACAGGGTCTTGCTAAATTACAAACTGCCTCTGGTCACAAATCTTGTGATCCTCCTTCCTCCACCTCCCAGGGTGCTGGGATTACAGGCATGCACCACCGCACTCTGCTTAAATTATAATTTCAAACTAGACATATGCAAGTACATGATGATGGGCATGAACTTGCTGTCATAGTCATGTGTTGTTTGACTTCCTTTCTCTCTTTTTTATTTATTTTTTGTTGTTGTTGTTGTGTAATGCTGAGGATCAAAAATGTACCAACTTTCTTCTTTTCTTTTCCTTTCTTTTTTTTTTGTTCTGATGTGTGTTTGTGTGTGTGTGGTATAAGGGATCAAACCCAGGGCATTCTGCATGCTATGCAAGGCAAGCTTTCCACCACTGAGCTACATTCCAGCTCTGTTTGAATTTTTGTTGCTATTTTAAATGGCATATTTGCTTTACGTACATTTGCTAAATGTTTGCCTCTTATATATAGAATGAAATTGATTTTTATATTAAGTCTATATTCATTATTTGGGAGAAGGACCTGGCAATCCACTCCCAAGGCAATCCCGAAACAGTCAGCCACTGAAAACCCCATGAGAGTCGCTATGAGTTGGATACCGACTCGACGGCTAACAACAACAACAACAACATATTCATTGTGTGTGTGTGTGTGTGTGTGTGTGTGTATCTAGTGAGCTTGCTGCTTTCTTTTTAACTATACTGTTTTCATTTTCTTTTTTAATGTAGATAATAATTTTCTGGGTAACTAAAACTTTACCCTTATTTTCTTGTATCTTATTTTCCCATACCTATTATATTGTTTTCTTATTTCTTATTGACTGGGACCTCCAATTCAGTGATGAAAAGATGCTGTTATAGCAGATCTCTTTGTCTCAGCTGATTTTTAAAGGAGATAGTTCTAATGGCACACCAATAAGGAAGATATTTGCTCTAGATTTTTGCTAGATATACTTTACCAGGTTAGTGAAGTTACCTTCTATTCCTAGATTGCTAAGAGAATTAGCTAGAAACATGTTGAACTTAAATGCATTTTTAAAAACTATTGAAATGATCATGTATTTTCTTCTTCAATCTTAACATGGTCAATTAGAGTAATATGTTTTGTTATATAGAACCATCCATGCATTCCTGGTATAAACATGGTTACTAGGCTTATATACATATAAACTTTTATATAGATTGCATCCTGCAGCTGTACCACTGTGGCGTCCAATCTTGTCAGGTCTCAGAAGCTAAGTAGGGTTGAACCTGGTTAGTACTTGATGGGAGACAGCCTGGGAACACCAGGTTCTATAGGCTTGGGTGAAGGACCTGACAACCTCCTCCTGAAACAATCTGCCATTGAAAACCCTATGAATAGCAGAGAAGCATTGACAATAGTGTTTCATCTGTTGTACATAGGGTCACCTGTTGTACATATGGTTGCTATGAGTCAAACACCAACTTGATGGTACCTAACAATAATACATTGCATGATTCTATTTGAAAATATTTTTTCTACTATTTATACATGTATGTTTATAAAATTGGTATGTAATTTCTGGGTTGGCTATAAAGGTTATACTACCTATTCCTTGAATGTGGTGAAAGAATTCATCATAAAACTCTTTGGGTTTGATATTTACATATTTTGTGGATAAAATTTTAACTATTTCTTTAATGGTTGTAGGCATATTCAAGGTTTCCATTTCTTTTTAAATTAAATTTGATAAGTAAGTATTGACAATTATAAAAAGTCATCTATTTTGTTTAAATTTTCAAATGTTTTGACTATATGATTAATATTCATATTTGTTCTATGTGCATTTAAGAAAAAAATGTCTTTTGTTGTTTTGTTTTGTTTTGTTTTGGGATTTTTTTTTCTGCTGAGGAGGGAGAAAATCCAGTTCCTTGTACATGCTAGGCAAGTACTCTACCACTGAGCTACACCCCTGGCTAAAAGACATACATTTTTCTTTAATTGTTGAGTTCTGGAGTTTATATCTGTTTATCAAGCCTACTTTGTAAATTTGATTGGTCAAATCTGTCTATATTTATATTTTCCTGCTTTACAAATTACTATGAGAAGTATGTTAAGATCACCCACTTTAATGGTCGATTAATTTTTGTTAGTAATTATATCAAGCTTTTGTTTTATATATTATAAGGATATGTTATTAGGTGAGTTCACATATGGTAAAGGCCATTGTATGAATGGAGAATCTTTTGCTCAAGAAATTATTAAGTATAGTTCCAATAACCATCTCAGAAGAAGCCAGGAGTAGCAATGAGGTTACCCAGGAAAGATATGCAGTACACCTTCTTGTCTAATGGTATGAATCCCATGGCGTACTCCAGAGGGCCTTGAGGTTCTTGAGAATGTTATTCCAGCAGAAACACTGCCGTCTCAGAATGAAAGCCACAGAGACCAGATGAAAGGCAAGAAGGTCATCCGATTACCAAATTCTGCGAGAAGGAAAGGGGCTGTGAGCCTGCTTGGGCCCAAAAGGTAGAACACTGTAGCAGAAAGAATATTCTCTGGGCTTGAAACCTAGTGGAATTTGTCATCCTGGGTTTTGAACTTGATTAAGACCAGTGAGCCTTTTATTTCTCCCAATTTCCCCCTTCTGGAATGGGATATATATCCTATGCCTGAATTACCACTGTATTTTGGAACCAGATACCATGTTTTCTAGTTTGTAGGTCCACAAATGTTGAGGAACTTTAACTCAGTGTGGACCATACTTAGAGTCTCCCCCGCGCTTCAGTTGGTTATGAGATTTGAGGCTTTTGGAGTTGGTGATATTTAGATGATATTTTGGGCTGGGGTTTAGCTCAGTTGATAGAGTGCTTGCTCTGCATGCTCTGAGGCTCTAGGTTCGATCTCCAGCACCGCAAAAAAATGGGAGAAGTACCTGGAAGCCTATTCCTAAAACAATCTGCCATTAAAAAACCCTATGAATAGCAGAGAAGCACTGACATAGAGCCAGACAGTGTTGGGGAGTGTTTTGTTCTGTTGTACATAGAGTTGCTATGAGTTAGACCAGACTCAAAGGCACCTAACAACAACAAATGCTATTTCAGATTTAGACTTGGTGCTGGAATGAATGAAGGCTGTTGGGAGTGTTGGAATGGGATTAATGTATTTTGCAAATAGGACAGACATGAATTTTAGATAGCCAGTGGGAACATATGGAGGGTTGAGTAGTATCCCCCCTCCCCCACAAAATTATATGTCCACATCCTAATCTCTAATTATGACTGTGATCTTATTTAGAACAGAGACTTGGACAACATAACTAAATTAAAGATTTTAGGATGAGATGATTCTGGATTGAGGAAGAGCCCTAAATCCAACCACTGGTGTTCCCCTATGAAGGAAAAGAGGGTGATTTGACAAAAAGACCAGGCAGAGGGCAATGTTAAGACAGAGCCTGAGAGTGTTGTGTCCACAAGCCATGGAACACCATGACCAGCTGACAGAGTCCTCCATGGATTCCTCATTTAGAGCCTCTAGAAGGAGCCAACCCTACCAAAACCTGATTTTAGAATTCTGACCTCCAAAACTGAAAGAATGAATTTCTGTTGATTCATACCACACCAATTTGTAATAATTTGTTACAGCAGAAAATTCTAGAAAATGAATACCATTGGTATATATCTTTCCATTCATTTATCTGTGGCATTTCTATTTTTAGATGTGTCTGATAAATAGCACAGAATTGTCTTTTAAAAAATCTAATTTGACACTGTTTCTTTGAGAGTGGTAAGTTTAGTCCACTTACATCAGGCCCAACTTGACGGCACCTAACAACAAAACAACATGTCTATTTTTATTTTTCCAATACTTGAAAAGAGTTCTATTGTCCCATTTTGTGTTTTCTATTTGTCATGCTATTGTATTTCTCTCCTTTCCATTTTGCCTTTTGATTAATTCTATTTTTAGGCTTTATTTAATTTCCCTCTGAAATGCTGAAATTTATTTGTTGTTGTTGTTGTTAGGTGCCATCGAGTCGGTATCTGACTCATAGCGAGACCCTCATAGGGTTTTCAATGGCTGACTGTTTCGGGACCTCAGAGACTGCAGCTCAGTGCTCTACCAACTGAGCTAAATCCCAGCCCCAAAATTTATTTACTCTATTTTAATTTTCAGTGATAACTTTAATAACTTAATATTCACATACATTTGGAAATCAAAGTTACTCAATGCCTCTAACCCTCCTCTAACAAACAAAAGCTTCAGCTAACATCTCCCAGCTCACCAGATACCCTTATCCCATTTCTAATTCTATCCCAATTTTTTTACTTGCAAAGTTAAATATTAAATAAACTAAGAATGCTCAGTTTACTCACATGTTAACTTTTGGTCATCAATCCTTTGTGTATCTTAGAAATATCTTTAGTTTGTATTTTCTTCTTCCTAAAGTAAGCCCATTAGAAGCTCTTTTAGTGAGGGTCTGGTGGTAATAAACCCTTAACATTTGTCAGAAAATGTATTTTATTCCCATTCTTGAATAAAATTAGCCAGGTATCTATTACCAGATAAATGGTTCTTTTCTTTCAGCATTTTGAAAATGTTATTCTTCATCTCTGCACCTCCACTGATGATGCTGAGGAGTCTCTCTCACATTTATTTAATGTCACCCAAAAGTAAACTACAGAGCTGGTCAGAAATAGGGAGCTCAGACCCTGATCTAGCACTACTGGGCCATACTTGAAGTAGAAGGGCTGAGGCACTGCTATTACTGTTTACTAGCTTTTCAGGTGATTCTGGGGCTTATTAGAAACTGAAAACCTGAGAGAATGCACAAGCAATTTATCTCTTCCTAGTATTATGATCTTCAAAACACTATGATATATCAAAATGTAGATTTGTTTTACTTACTGTGTTTTGAAATTTTTATTTTTCTTTATATCTGAGGGTTCATAAGTTTCAATAATTCTGGGAACTCATTGGGCATTATCACATCAAATAATGCCTTTTTCTACATTTTTCTCTTGTAACTCCAACATGTGTTTTAAACATTTCCTTTGTATAGTTTTGAACGTACATCAATGTGCACTTAATGCTGTCTTCAATAAGAAGAAAAATAATGAACAGGAGCATCAGTAAATGGCTATACTTGCAGAAATTTAATTCAATTCAACAACTTATCCATCAGATACTCAGTGACTTGCCCATAGTACTAATTACAGAATTGGGAGAAAAGTTTATACCAAAATAGCTGGGCATTTTTACTATTACTACAATACCTGAAAGCCTTACTTTAAGAGCATCACCAAAAATATTCTGTAAAGTAGAATGACTGAGACTCTCCTAGCATATTTGTCAAGTAAAATCTCTTGGAAAATGTTGAAGACAAGTTTAGATTTTCATATTGCTATGTGTTTCTTTTACAGAAAGGTTCCCAGGTATCACATTTTCTGCCCATATGCCATAATTTATTTTTTAAATACTTGTCAATAAAGACACAGCCAAGCTGAAAAGAAAGTTCCCTTGACTTTAAAATCCTGTCATTTTGCGAATAGTTGTATTCATGGGTTACTCCTCCAAAAAAATCTGTTGCCTGATATTTCAGAGAACTTTCATCAAATTTGGTGAATCAACTATCATTACAGAAAAAGAAAAAGCCAGAAGGTTTAGAATGTTGGAACAACAGGTTCATCAGCATCCCTCAATTCCATCCTATCCTCTTGTAAAATAGGAGAAGCACAAAGAGCTGGGCAAAAATAAAATCAGACTCAGAACCTAATAGGAAGAAAGGCATAGATTTTTCTTAACATGCTGATGGATGTATGAGAAATTTAAAACAACTGTTATAAAAACTAATGCATTTAAGACTAATTATCTGTAATGACAATATGTCTGTGTTCTATGTAAATAAGAATGCAAAATGAGACACATCTGTCATGATGAAATGTGGCAGCAGGGGAGATTAGTCTAAAGCCTTCCATATGGTGAGTTTCTGGATAAACTTTTTCACTGATTAATAAAATATTCAATTGTTTCAGATGTTTGCACTGAGACTTGGATGAAAATAAAATTAGATGGTTGCAGACATTTTTTGTGGATGAGTTATGCAGAATCAGCCTGATTAGTTCCCATGTGCTCTGTTCCCATCTGATCCCGATATTGATGTTATATATCTATCTCAAGGGATCTTCTGGGAGCTGAAGAATCCAGCATGACATAAATGTCTTGATTTATTACATCAAGAAGGTAATTTATCCAGAAACTCTCATAAAACAGAAACTATCATGATCTAAACCATAACTTTACCTACTTTCCTTTCTCCTGTAACTCCTTTGCTGACTCATCACATCAGCCTATGAATATGTGTGTCGCTGCCATCTTTGAAAAGTAATTAACAGAAAAAAAAGTCCTCTGTGAATCCTGCTGGAAAAATTGGCAACAAGTTTCTCATGCTCTCCCTTCACACTCAACTTGCGGAAAGAGTGATGCCTTCTCACATCTGTCTTCACTTTCCTGCTTTGCTTTTGTTCTCCAACCCATTGTAACCTGGTGTCTGCCTGGAATTGCTTATGAAATTCCTCTTGCTTGCAGCCATGCCACTGTGGCTACCAATCCCATCAGATCTTGGAAACTAAGCAGAGTCAGGCCTGGTCAGTATTTGGATGGGAGACTGCCTGGCAACACCAGATGTTGTAGGCTTGGGAGAAGGACTTAGCAAGCCACTCTAAAAAAATAATCAGCCATTGAAAACTATGAATAGCAGAGAAGCACTGACAATAGTGTTTCATCTGTTGTACATAGGGTCGCTATGAGTCAGAAATCGATTCAAAGGAACCTAACAACAACAACAAAGATCACTAACAGCAAGGTAGCTGTAGGGAAGAATTGGGAGGAAATTGACAAAAACTCCCAAACTGGGAAAATGGCGTTTCAATATCTGGTTTGTAAGTTAGAAATCTAGGGAAAATGAAAGTAACTTGGTTGCATGTTTGTACAAAACCCTTCCTGATTGGACAATTGGACTGAAAGCTGATTGGCTCAGGCCATTCCATGGGCGAACTATATAAAGAGCTGCACTGCGGGAGCTTGACCTCTTTTTTGGCACGGCCTTTCTAGCATCCCTTTCTGCGCCTTCTCGCCTTTCTAGCATCCCCTTCTGCGTCTTCTCGCCTGTCCCTGCCCGGAACACAGATGAAGAAGCGCCTCTCCGGCTGCTCTCCCCCGGACCTTTGATGAGGAAAAAACACTCTCCCATCACAATCCTCAACAAGGAAAGGAACCTTCTCTCCGTCTGACCAATGACGAAGCAACAGCTGTCTCCTCCTGACCACCAAGATGACCAACACAGGTGTTTGCCCCTGGAAGGCAAAAGTGCCTGAGGCTTTTCCTTTCTCTGTCTCCCCCGGGGTCCCGAGGGCCGCAGGAGTCTGTGCCCCTCACCTGAGGGTCTTGAGTGAATTGTGTTTAGTATCTGTGTGCGCAGCGGCGCAGCCCGTCCGAACCTTCAGGCCGGACCGGGAGGCGCGTGCCCCACAGTAGGGGCTGAATTTCAGTCCTTACCTTTTTGGCCTCTCCCAACCAGCCTCCGTGGATAAGCCCTGCTCTTTTAGGGGTTCTTCACTCCCTTGACCTCAGGACCCAGTTCTGCCATGTCCCAATTCCACTCTCTCCTTCTGTCTCTCTTTTTGTCTATCCTTCCATTAAACACTAATGACCTTCAGGCTTCCACCAGGAGGCCTTTCTCCCATGCTCTGCCTGAGCAATTTACCCTCACTTGCAGCTTCCTCTGATGGCTTGAGAATTTCCAAATCTCTGTCTGCTCTCAGCCTTCCTCAGCTCCAGATCTACACATCTCACAGCTGCCAAGGATGTTCCAATGACACCTCAAACTCAATGTAAAAAGAAAGGTTGTATTTAAAAGAAGAAAAGTGTTTCCTCCCACATTCCTTATTCTCTGTTGTTTCAAACAACAGTCATGGAATCTGCTGTGTCTTCTCCCTGTCCCCACTGACTGACTTCCATATCCTCTAGCATAACTGCCCCCTTCTCTCCCTTCTCAGTGGCATTGCTGTAGTTCATTTGCTCATTGCCTCTTTCTTGGAATATCATCCCCTGCTCAATCTCCCTGTTATTACATTTGCTCCCTTTTAGCCCATTCGTTTTATTCCTGCTGGAGTGATCGATCCAAATCTGAAAACAAGAACCTATGGTTGAAACTCCTCCATACTGGACATATTTTAGGCACCTCCTTAGATTCTTTCCACCCCTGCTACTCAAGCCTCTCCCGCTTCCTCTACCTCACCCACAGCCACTCCAAATATCTCAGTGCCTGCCCCTGGGGATCTTCTGCCAAAAGTCCAGGCCTGGAACTTCTGGCTTCACCACCACAGACTCACATAAAGCACGATCTACCTCTGAGAAGCAAATGCCATGATGAAACTAGATATATCAGACCATGATGCAGATCTGATCCTGATGGAAGGAGTGAAAGAAGGAAAGCAGGTTGGGAGGAGGCACCTTGAACTTATAGCATAGGTCTAAGGGAAGTTGGGTGGAGACCTTGCAGAGTCCTTGAACTAAAGTCGCCTGTGAAAGGCATCCTCTGTCACTTAGGAATAGATCTGCCTCAGTATCTCCACTATGTTTAGTCATTGGTAGAAGGCAGAAGAAAATGTGGCCTCTGCCTATACAGCATGTACTCAGATCACCAAGTCATACCGTTGGACAGAAGGACAGGAATCCAACTGTATGACAGAAGTGGTATATTTGAGGGGGGCTGGAGTAGGTGCAAAACTCTGAGTAAATCACCCTTAACTGCCAGCCTGGCCTGTCTCACCAGCTTCTTCTCCTGCATCAATGCCTCTTCTTTAATCCATGGGTTTCTGTCCATCAACTCACAAAGGAAGAAAGATGAGGCTGGTTCATGGATTCCTTGGCATCTATGCTGGTGTCACAGGAAATGCTACATTACAGCCCAGTTGTGGGTGGCCCTGAAATACAGTCTGAGTGGCACTTGTACAATGGGTCCATGAACCCACTTGCCGGCATGGTGGCAATGAAGACCAAGCACTGGCCTTCTTATCTTCATGGCCAATTGAGCCACAGCCACTGCTGAGTGGTCTGTGCACCAGCAATAGATAGAAACTGTTCCCTCAACACAATGCCACTCCTTGAGGGATCAGCCCAACCACCCACCTAGTGGTAAGTGAATGACAGCAGCTCATTTGCACACCAGAGGGAACAATGGCCATTAGTCTGTACCAAAACTCACACATATCCTAGGCATGGAGCTACCTTTCCTACCTGCAGTACCTTTGTGGGCTGTTAGGGTTTGGCTCCAGCCTAGCAAGGTCTTGGAGCCTTGCCTCAACACTAGGTGAAGTCCCAGGACTCTTGGGGTTAGGGTGAGAACTGGTTGGTGGTGCCAAAGAAAGACTTCTGGAGCCTCCTTGTTATGAAAATAGAACAAGGGTTTTATTCAGCTGCTCCTATAAGGGAAAACAGGAACAAGCTGAAGGGTGTTTTTGACGCTGATGGTCTTGACTCTCACAGCTCACCTTCCCTACTCTCCTCCTCCCCAGGCAGGGGAAGAATTGGAGATCACTTCAGGCCTTGCTTGAAGCTTTCAGCTCTTCATGGCCTCTGGTCTTGATTGAAGGCTTGCTTGGAGTTCATGTTGATTGAAGGTCTATCATAGGAGTAGGGTATGATGGTTCAAGGTGATGGGGTCCGGATAACAGGAAGAGACAAAAGGTTTGGCTAGGGTCCCTCTTCTGTCAGATGGTAATGATCTATAAGAAAGCTCTCACTGGGCAAGCAGGCCGTGCTTATATAGACTCCAGGAGGGGGGAGTGGCCAATCATGGCAGGGCTTTTGCCTAGGTTAACTGTCACTAACTGCCATGCAAATAAAGGCTTGTAATTGTGCACTTTTAGTAGGTGGATAAGGCATGGGCCAAACCAATCATAGGAGTCCTTTTACTGACCAGTCATGGGGTCTATGTGACCAATCAGAGTGGAGGTGGTCACTCGGAGCTGGGCTGTTCAGGGGCCACCTTGGCTTACATGATGGGAGGGGTAGGAGTGAAGGACCAGGATGGACAAGGTAGGACAAAGGTCACTTGCCCTAGAGGACAAATGTCAGTCCTTCAAGTGGACCAGATGGATCCCTCCTTTGATGGTACACTCTAGGATCCCCAACAGGTATCGCCATAAAAGCACAAATAGGATGCCTTATTCTTCAACATGATTTCCATGTGATGTTCCCTTCAATAGAAGAACTTTTCTACAGCAAAAGAGGAGGTGCAAAAATGAGTTTGTGACCTAGAGACTCACTGATAATATCACGTATGCTACCATTTAGAAGAAGCCAGCCCAATAAAGTGATGAGTGGCCTGTTGAAAATTCATCTATAGGTTTGACACCTTCCAGGGTTTGCTTTCTGTCTCTGAGAAGTTATATATGGGTTAAATAAATAGCTGACATAATACTGTACCCCCAATAGCAAGAATATATGGGCTTCACCATCAAAACCAGGGACTATTTATAGTATTTGTGTTTCTTCTCCCTGCAATCTAAGATCCCATTTACTAGAAGTTCTGCATCTCAGGGAAAGAATACTTAAACCAGTGAATATAATAGTTCCATTGAATTCAGAATTGTGACCACCACCTGATCATTTTGGGCTTTCATACTAATAGTCCCACAAGCAAGAAAATTATTTACTGTTTGATCAATGTAATCAAGGAGTTGGTGTTAGACTACAGCATGGGGTCATAGAGCATAATGTCTGAAAGCCAGGGGATTCACTGACAATAGCTACTGGGAAAATGTAGCAACACAACTAAAGTTTACGGGGAAAAGAGACAGAGATCTTGAAGTTCTAAGTTAGCACACAAGAAATACAACTTAGATCAGCCAAAGTTGGTACAAGAGGAGGGAAGGGCAGAACAGATGGTAAAGGAAAGGGGTGATAAATTCCAATTAGAGGCTCAGGAGCAGCCCCAGTGCAGAGATTGTAACCTATATCACTGACTTGCCTTAAATATTTTAGGGAATCACAACTAGTCACAGCCTTGTAAGGGACTCCATGACTGGCCAGTACCTCCCCTCTTGGAGAAGCAGTGTGGGCAACTTGTTCATACAGTATGGAAGTCCTATATTATAGCATGGGAGTTGGATATAAAGAAAAGTCGTAGCAGACCTGAGTAGTGCAAGAGTTTGTCTATATTGGGCACATCTGATGCACTGCCTTGGATTCCCTCAGACTTATGCACCTTGATTGTTGGATCGGCCTCAACCACAGCCATGATGACCAATCCCAGGTGAGTCTTTGTGGTTCTGTTGCTTGAGGGAGACACTTAGTATCTCTTAGTATTCTCCCCCTACTCCCGGGCTCAGGTGAAACACCACGCTACACAGCACAGAATCTGGCTTACCAGAATGGAGCAAATGGTGCAATCCCGAGTACAAAGGAATCAGTGCCCCATGAGTGAACTTTGTTCAATGGGAGTCAAGAGGAGGGAGAGTTAGTAGCTGAATTCCTGCTCCATCCACCCTCTATGGACTGCTCCAAGGCACAAGTTTCCTTTGAGATATTTCCTGTGGCTAAGAAACTGGCTACCTTTCTTCATGAAGAAATGGCAAGGTCCTCCCACCTTTCCCTGAATCATCTGATGTTCCTCTCTCACTACCCTGAGATTGGCCTTCCCAGGAAAGCATTCGCATTAAAACTTTGACTTGAATCCTGACTAGTAGACACCCTGAGCAAAGACTCAGCTCCCTCTTCTTGAAGATCTACTTAAACCTAAGATCTGGCTCCTATGGCCTACCCTTATGGTAAAACAGGGATATTTACAGTTTTCTTTCTTTTATTTAGTTTTTTTCTTCTGAGAAAAGAACTTGTTATGTAACCCTAAGGTGACCTCAAATTCATGATCCATGATCTTCCTCCTCAGACTCCCCACTGCTGGGACGACAGGTATGTGCCACCATACCTGGCCTAGTTACAGTTCTCTCAGAGGGTTGCTTATTTCATAGGATCCTATGTCTGCATCTTCCTGGGAATCCCTCTTCTATCCACACCATTTCGTCAACTTCCAGCCATGACAGGAACATAGATGTACAATAATCAACTCAGTACTTCATTAACATCACCCAAATCAACTTAATCTCTTTTGGATCTTCTTCCTTAAGACCAAAATATTAAAAAGACAAAAAGTCTCATGTGATTGGTTAAGCACTTATTCCCTGTATTCTGGTTAGAACAAACACTTGAAATACAAGGAAATCAATATGGAGACATGTCGAAATACACTCACTTATCAGCAACTATAGTTGAAACGTTCTTAGCAAAAATTATTGATGATTTGGAGAAATAAATGTTAGGACAAATTATATCACACAGGAGGTTTTTCTCTTTGGATAGAAAAACAGAAAGGTATTATTACTACCTGGTTTTCTTAAAAAAAGAAGTACAAAAACAACTCATTTTTGTGAAAACTGAAAGAAAACAAGTACCAAGTAAGATATATTCTAAGCAGTAACTTCTTTAATAAAAATCAGGACTTATGAAAACTATGCTCAACTGAATCACTACTTTAAATAAATTCTGGAGTAAATTTGCAGCAACAGTTCCACATATGAAATTCTGCACGACATCATTCATAGTCAAGATGTTACAACAATGAAATTGAAGCCAGAAATGTGGTGAATGCTAGAACTCTCAAAAATATAGTAGTTGTTGTTAGCTGCCATCAAGTCATATCCAACTCTTAGTGACCCTATGTACCACAGAACAAACCCCTACTCGACACTGTGCCATGCACATGATCTTTTTATATTTGGTCCTTTTATGTTGCAGTCACTATGATTCTTCTGATTTTGAGTCACATCACATAAGCAAAAGGAGGTCTCAGGAGTTTTGCTCCACTCCTATCATTAAGGTCGATTCTACTTTGAGGAGGCAACTCTTCCCCAGTCGTTTTTTGAATGTTTTCCAGCCTGGGAGACTCATTTTCCAGCAGTATATTTGACAGTGCTGCTTTGCTATTTATAATGTTTTGAATGGTTAATTGTTTCCAGGCGTGGCTTTCTGGGTCCTTCTCCCTAATCTGCCTTAGTCTAGAAGCTTAGCTGAAACCTGCCCACCATGGGTGGCCCTGCTGGTATCTGAGATACTGGTGGCATAGCTTTCAGCATCACAGCAACACATAAGCTCCCACAGCATGAAAAACTGACAGACACATGAGGGGAAAATATAGTTACTTTCCATTAAAACAAGACTTTTAAAATACAGCAGACTCTTCCAGTACTTTTTAATGAAAGGGGGAATAATCCTACCTTTTGAATCACACAGAGGTGATGTGGGCTATTTTTGGCAAAATACACAGAATACTTACTGAATATAAAAGCATTGCATATGTTAATTACATGAAACATCATTTCCAAATTGCTGTCTTTGTCTGTAATGACAAGTGGCTGTCAGGATATGGAAGACATCTTCAAAACCATAATCTCTTCCTTTAAGGTAAAGCTGCCATTTTAATAACGAATGAGAAAAACATTGTTTCTCAAAAGAAATATATTATGGGGACAATATTTTGAAAAGTAGATGCTTGGAGTTAGTCCCATCACTACATGATCATACAACTGAAAGTAAATCATGCTACCTGTGACAACTCCCTTATGTGTCCACTTTATTGGGTTGAAAATAAAATTTTGAACCTGTTTTTAGGTCTTCCATATGTGGAATTTCAGTGAATCTGAACCCATTTGTAAAATAAAATGTAGTACCTTTTGATGACTTAGTAGAAATAACTGATTGGTTGACATTAGGGACAATGGACATCGATAGTGAATTTCATCTAAAACCTTTGAATAACCCAGTGAGTGTAATTTTAAGAACCAGCAGAATCATCTAATAAGTGCAACTAGTGACATACATCTTTAAGCTGGCTATATGGGTCTTTCCAAGCCATCTTTTCTATTATGACCACCATAAGAATGAGCTATAGAAAGAAACCAAATTTAGAATGAAAATTTAAAGATTTTCAAAATCACTGTGGCTTGCTCAATCACATTTTTGCAATGATAATAAATAAAATAATTGTTTATTTTATAATTGTTTCATCTTCCTTAGACTCAAATTTATTTCTATTTAGTACATAATTCAAATATATAATTTATAATAAAAATATATTAATAAGAGTACATGACTATTTGACAATAATTTCTTGGATAAGACTCCAACAGCATGGGGAAGTAAAAAAAAAACATAGATGAACTGGACTTCACAGTGACAAATATTTAGGCATCAAAGGACACTATCAACAGAGTAAAAAGGTAACCTAGAGACTGGGGGTAAATATTTGTAAATTGTACATCTAGTAAGAAATTAATACCTGGAATATATTTTTTTAAAGTCCCCATAATTAACAACACAACAAATAAACAAATAACTGGATTTAAAGATGTGGAAAGGAGTTTGATAGACATATACAAATGTCAAAAAACACATGAAAAGATGTTCAATATCACTAATCATTACAAAGAAACAAATCAAAACCACAATGAGATACCATTCCATACAAATTAGGATAGCTGTTATTTAAAAGCAAAAAAACTGAAAATAATAGGTGCTAGTGAAGATGAACAGATATTAGAGCCCTCCTATATTGCTAGTGGAAATGTAACATTGCACATCCACCGTAGAAAACAATATGGTGCTTCCTCAAAAGGTTAAACATAGAATTACCTTGTGCTCCAAGAATCCCACTTCCAAGTAGATAGCTAAAGGAATTGAAAGCAAAATCTGAAAAGATATTAGCACATCAATCTTCACAACAGCATTATTCAGAGTAGCCAAGAAAAAGAAGCAACCTAAATGTCCATCATTGGCATTTGGGCAAACAAAAGGCAATATACAGATAATGTAATGTTTTTAAGCCTCAGAAAGGAAGGAAATTCTGCTACAGACTGTGTAATATGAATAAACCTTGAAGATAACATGTTAAACAAAATAAGTCAGACACAGACGGACAAATATTGTATGATTTCACTTACCTGAAATATGTAAAGTAGTCAAATTCATAAAGACATAAACTACAATGTGATTTCCATGGGTTATGAAAGAATGGGAAGTTTTTAATTGCTACTGAGTTTCTGTTTGGGAAACTGAAAAGTTTTGGAATTGAGCGTGCAACAATGCAGATGCACTTAAATGTCACACTGAACACACTTAAAATGGCTGAAATGGTAATTTTCATACCATGTATAGTTTGCTACTATGAAAAAGAATATGTGAAATATGTATATGAGTTTGACTACATATTAGTCAAAAGGTTCCATAAACCTCGTAAGTTGATAAAAGTGTAACCAAAAGTGATGTAATAGTTGCATAATGGAAAAAGCAAATGTTGTATTACTCATTACCCCTTATTTAAAAATAAGTAAATAAATAAGTAAATAGAATATATGATTAAAACATATGTACATCTGAATAATAGTAACGGTAGATGATAATTCATCTTTCTTCATCTTTAGCATAATACATGTTCAAGTAATGGTTGTGGGAGAAAGAAAAAAGGAAGAAGAGAAGGTTTATCTTCGAATTTAGACACGAAGGCAATTTTGCCCTGTGTATCTCTTTGAAGGATGCAAATACTGAGCACATGAGGAGACACCAGCAAGATGTTCCCCGAGAACACAGAGAGTTTTCTCAACATATTTCCTGCCCTTCTCCATCTTCCCCAGTTCTGTCCCGATGGTGTTTCCAACTTCACAGCAGCTGCCAAATTTACAAAGGTTAAGTGGGACGCCTGGTAACTGTCAAGCATGCTTCAGAGAAGGCAGCAGGAGAATCTTTGGCACCTTCCCTAAGCATGCAAAAGCAGTCCCACTAATTTCAGTCTCCTCTGGCAAATGTGTGCAGAAAAGAAGGAAGGTCTACTTGCAGGTACAGTATCAGTCTCAAGACAGTTCAAGTTAACTGAACCACACTCCAGATCCTAATTATGAAGAATAACAATAAGCAAGCTTTTCTTCTCCTTTCATTATTTCATTTCATTTCTTGTCTTTTTTTCTCCTACTCAGTTTTCTGCCGCAGGAATCTGCATATGGTGCCTTATTTTAATTGAAACCTTTGGCGTTAAATGTTACAATATGGGGTAATTCTTCTAAAAAATAATGAAATATAAGTCATTGCCATGCTTTCCATTTGAAGTATTATTCTATCCCCCTGGGAAAACCTCACAGAGGACAGTCTCCTTTTATTAAAGATCACCTGGAAGATAGAAAATAGTTAATATGTGTGATAAGTCCACAAAGAAAAAGAAGCATCAAAAGGCTGCTGTTAGAATATGTAACACTCCAGTATTTCAACACAATAAAATTCCGTTTTGTATTTAAAGCAAGAATACCAAACTCCAGACAGAGAAGTTATAGGAATTCTGCCTATAAAAAAGAAATTTAAACTGTAAATTATTATATTAATATTAATGCATTTGATTTTTAAAAAAATATCTGTAATTCTGCTTGCCAAGACACAAAATTTTAAATTACAGGAAGGAAGTAAAATGTAATGAGAACAGGTGGGAGAACTATTGTTTTGCCATTAAAGTTCCCTCCCTTGAAAGTAACTTCCTGGAGTTAGAGACTATATTGCTTCCTTCATTCCTCTACCCCCACAACTTTCCAACCATGCCTGGTACATAGTAAACATTCCATAAATATTTTTAAACTGATAGATAAAAGGACAAAGGTAGGCATCTATTAAATGTATTTCAAAGGATAAAGCAGGCCACACAATCATTTATTGACAAGTTCAAATCTCATCTCACTAGAATGACTTTCTTGCCACACAGCTAGTTAGTGACAAAGTCTAAACTCAAGACTAGTGTCTTGATTTCTCTCCCCTAAAATTTGTGCTAAATTGAGTTAATTTCACACAAGCCAAGTGGAGATCAGTCTCTGTGTATTCTTACACCAAGCTCTTCTCTATGTCCCAACAGTGGAGATATGAAATAGTAAAGTGAAGGATGGGCACTCACCTTTCCCTAGCCCACTAGGAAGGAAGAGGGCAAAGCTTAGCCAGAAGTGGAAGCAAGTTTTTGGAAGTAGAAAGAAGACGAGATGGATACAAGAATAATCTTTATGTGACCTAAATATTTGCCATGATTTTCACAATGTGCTTCATTGCCTCTGAATTAAAGTTCTCTGGGGTCCTTTTTAGTACCAACTTCCAACACCAAAGAACTGAATAAAATCCTAAATGCCAACACAAAGCTATATTTTTCTGTCCCAAACACTTATCATAATATTGAGCCTCAAATAGAAGCACTACTGAATAATAAGCCTAAAATAATATTCTACATATATTCAGTCCTGTATATCCATAGGTTCTCTTTCTACAGATAAAACATTCAGGAAAAAAACTTTTCTTATCATTATTGCCTACAATACAGTGTAACAACTATTTACATAGCATTTACATTGTATTAAGTATATAACGGCTGCAGCCATAGCCCTGTGGCTTCTGATCCCCTCAGATCTCAGAAGCTAAGCGGGGTCAGGCCTGGTTAGTACTTGGATGGAAGACCGCCTGGAAACACCGGATACTGTAGGCTTGGGAGAAGGACCTGGCAACCTACTCCCAAAAATCAATCCGCCATTGAAAACTCTATGAACAGCAGAGAAGCACTGACAATAGTTTTGCCTGTTGTACATAGTGTCTCTATGATTCGCATACCAACTTGATGGCACCTGATAACAACAACAACAACAACAAGCATTATAAGTAATGTTGCTGTTGTTTGGGTGCTATTGAGTCTGTGCCTGACTCATAGCAACCCAATGTATAACAGACGAAATACTATTGCCGTGTTTCTCTGTTATTCATAGGGTTTTCAATGGTTGATTGTTTTTTGGGGAGTGGGTTGCCAGGTCCTTCTCCCAAGCCTACAGCACCCGGTGTTCCCAGGCTGTCTCCCATCCAATACTAAGCATGTCCGACCTTGCTTAGTTTATGGAATCAGATGCCACAGTGTTATGGCTGCAGACATAAGTAATGTAGAAATGACTTAAAGTATACAGCTTATACGGATATAGTACTCTATAAAGAGACTTGAGCATCCATAGATTTTGGTCTTCTTGGGGATTCCTAGAACAAATCCCTCATTGATACTGAAGGAAAACTATCGTTAGGATTTATTTTTTCCAATTACATACATTTTGGGCAAGAATTGTAGTTATATTCTAAATCCTAAAAAGATCAAACAATTTTTATTTTACTAGAAGAAAATTAAATGGAAATTCCCATTTTATTTGAAAACATGTGAGACAAAAACCAATTATAAAACACATATAGTATGGTTTTAAAACAAATTATAGAAAAGAGATGACCTAATTAGAAAGCACTGGTTAGTATATATGGTTTTTGTGAAGGATTTGGGGGTTGTGTGTGTGTGTGTATGTGTGTGTGTGTATGAAAAACATTATCTTTTTACTTTTACTAGAACTAATGGTGCAATTTGTTATTAATGGATTACCCAAACCCATAGCTGTAAGATTTCCTAATTCAGTCATGAAAATAAGCACAAGGTTCAGGTACCAAGAAAGGAAGCAATGTATTTTTCTTCTTCATTTATTGTTGCAATTACTTAATCCTCACAATAATTTTTATTGACAGTGGAGGGACTTTAAGTGAAAATGAGAGTTATTTCCAGGGAAATGCTTTGTGACATGCTTACTATAAAACAAAGCATCCTTTGCCCAACATCTATTCAATAAATGCTTGCTGATGTTTTCCATTCCTAGCATAGATGGTTCTTACTCTTTTTATAGAAAGGGACTGTTATGCTGGCCAGTTGCTTTCAAATTGTATCCCCTAGGAATTATGAGGGCTGGGGTTTAGCTCAGTTGGTAGAGCGCTGCCCTGCACTCTCTGAGGCCCTTGGTTCAGTCCTCAGCATTGCAAAAATGAGAGAAGGAGGTGGCAGCCCACTCCCAAAATAATCCAGAAACAATCAGCCATCGAAAACTCTATGAGGGTCACTATAAATGGAATCCAACTCACTGGCACCTAACAACAACAACAACAACAACAACAACAACAACAAATTATAATGAATGGTAAATGCTAGGGAGAATGTGGAGGAAAATGAATTATGATGTACTGTAGGTGGGAATGTAAATTAGTACAACCATTATGGAGAACAGTAAGGATTCTCTTTAGAAAACAACAACAACAACAACAACAAATCCACCATATGATATAGCTGTCCCATTTTGGGATATAGCTCCAAAATAAATGAAATCATCAACCAAAGAGACACCTACAGTCCTCCACTCTACCAGCTGAGCTATGGATGGGAACTCAAAGAGATACCTGCACAACCATGTCTTCTGAAGGGCTATTCACAATAGCTAAGTTATGGAATCAACCTAGGTGTGTCCATCAATTCATAATGGATAAAGAAAATGTATAGATACACAATGGAATATTATTCAACAAAACAAAAATCCTTATGACTGGGTCAGCATACAACTGCATAGTAAATGGAGAAAAGACTGCGGTTGTCCACGATTTTGCTTTGCTTGGATCTATAACCAACACTCTCAGAAGCAGCAGTCAAGAAATCAAAAGATGCATTGCTCTAGGAAAAGCTGTGGCAAAAGATCTCTTTAGAGTATTGAAAAGCAAAGATGTCACACTGAAGACAAAGGTGCGTCTGACTCATGCCATGGTATTTTCAGTCACATCATATGGTTGTGAAAGCTGGATATTGAACAAGAGAACAGAATTGAACAGAATTTGAACAGAATTGAACAAGAGAACAGAATTGAACAGAAAAAGAATTGATGCTTTTGAATTGTGGTGCTGGAGACGTCTATTGAATATACAATGGACTGCCAAAAGAACCAACAAATCTCTCCTAGAAGAAGTACAACCAGAGTACTCCTTGGAAGCAAGAATGGTCAGACTGTATCTTACATATTTTGGACATGTAGTTAGGAAAGATCAATCCCTGAAGAAAGACATCATGTTTGGGAGAGTGGCACATCAACAAAAAAAGGAAAACCCTCCACCAGATGGATTGACATAGTGTCTGCAACAATGGGCTTAAACATAAATAAGATCATGTGCCTGGCACAGAATCAGGAAGTGTTTCAATCTGCTGTACATAGGGTTGCTATGAGTCAGACTCAACTCAATGGCACCTAACAACAACAACAACAACATAAAGAAGAATAAAATTCTGTCATCTGCATCAAAATGGATGGAACTGGAAGACATGGTAAGTGAAATAAGTCAGATACAGAAAAAACTGCATGTTCTTGTATGTGGAACACACACACACACACACACACACACACACACACACACACACAGAGTCAACCTGAATGTAGAATAGTGATTACTAGAGGTTGGAAAAGGGGGATAGGGTAGATAAAGAGAAGCTACATTTGATCAGTGCACTCTGGGTACATGTATTGAAATATCACACTGAACCCCATTAATATGTCCAATTAATACATGTTAATCACAAACAAAATAGAAAGTGGTATATAGCGGCACACACCTGTAATCCCAGCACTCAGGGGGCTGAGACAGGAGGATCGCAATGGAGGCCAGCTTGGGCTATATATCAAGACCCTGCCTCAGATAAACAAACAAAAAACAAATAAAATACATTTTAAGGAATTACAAATTATGTTAATACTGTTATTAACAAAAATTCTAATTAAAGACAATCAGACCCTTAGGGAGAAAATGTACTTCTCTCTTCACCTGCACTAGAAAACTCACTGTAAGCCCTTTTTAGCACAATTGTAACTCCTTAGTGGACATCAAAAAATTCTCCTTTTACTTCCTTGTTTAAAACTGGTCAGCAGCTTAAAATACTTTAGTGTGTTATAGGGGTCTAACACAAAATCCTGGTATTTTTCCTTGTAAATCTGCCTCCTGCCTCAATCTATAGCCTGTCCCCTAATTCCTTCCATTCTAAACCCCCAGAACTCACTGGCTCTCAGCTCTGCCTGCAGGAGCAGCTGACCAGATGTTGCTCTGTCTCTATCCTTCCCTGGTTCCTTGCATATGACACTATGGTGCACACTTCCGTCCCTCAGCCTTCTGCACTGCAGGTACTATAAAAATGGGAGAAAGGATGGAGAAAGGAAGTATCACCTAAGAGAGGCCATGGGAATGGAAGAGGAATTTAGTATCAGTGGAATGTTAAAGAACAAACATTTCCCTATTCAGTTCTTGGTTTTATAGGTGATATCATGCAGTCTGTTTAAGTCACTAAGAACGGGCCAAAATCCTGCCTATTTGTGGTAAAGAAAAATCTTCACCTTTATTTATAAGGTGTTAATTTGTTAGATAATTTGTTAGACATACAAACATCCTACAGCATAAACTCTATACACATATATTCTTCCTCCCACTAGTGACTCATTCTACGAATCTACTTTTCTACTACTACTGAATTCCATATCTTGACACTTGAGCATTCTAATTAGTGTGAAGCTGATTTTATTTTGAGTATTACAGATTTTTTTTACTGATTTTATTTTCAGTTCTATAGAAATGGTTCTTAAGGAGAAGGGAAAAAATGGATTCCAAGGAAAGCCTAGATCATGGTCAAGCAGTAGATGTATGATTTATGAAGCAAGACCTACAGCCCGAATGGGTATACCAGGTTTAGGATTCAGGAACTGGGAAATGGCTTTCTGGAAATGAGCCCCTATGCTTTCAGGAAGCCTCCAAATCCTAGCAGGCTCCATCAAGTCACTCTGTCCAGGGCCAAGTGCTGACACTGACACCCCCACGCTGTAATTCTTGTGCAGCCAACACCACCTCCCAACTGCTAATGGGTTTCCCCGGCTCTTCTGCTTTAGTACAACTAAAAGACTCTAAGCAAAAACTTCCAATTAGTAAAAGGCAAAGTTAAAGACCCACAATAACTTTCTGAAATCATAAATAAGGAGATATACTTTTCATTTGCCGTCTGGCTGCTTTTATGTATCTCTTCAGGTTAATATAATCCCAAAATCAAATTTAAGTCATGTTGCAATTTCCTATTTATATGAATTATGGTCATCAAAATCAGAGCTGCCCTTGATGCATGAAGAAAGTAATCTTTGTTTGGTGTGACCACCTATGTGGTATGGTTCCTTCCTCAAAAAGAATACCACTCTCCTCCAGCCTGAAAATCAGGAGCTAGAGTCTATGGTAAGACTTGTCTTCTTGAAAAATTCTATCAGGTTTGACCTGGTGAAATATAGTAATTTATATTAAAATTATATTTGACTCTATTCCCCTATGGATATACACAGGCACACAAGTAGGAAGGCACCAAGTACCTAAAGGGTCAAATTGTTTTAAAGAAAGAACATAATGCTCCAAGACTGTGTCATCTACTGTGCAATTTGCCTAACTAATAGATCTGGCTAGAATAACAGCTGCAAAACAGCCTTGAAATTATCTGGACTTGATGATGCTACAAGTGACAAGTAATACTTAAAAACTAAAAAAGTCTAAGAGCATCTATATGCATTTTCCGTGGCTGCTAGAACAAACTACAACAAATTGGGTGGCTTAAAACAACAGAAATTTATTACCTCACAATTATGAAGCCTAGAAGTCAGAAATCAAAATGTCATCAGGGCCACACTGCCCAGCAGGATTTAGAGAAGAATCATTCTCCACCTTCCCCAGCTTGGATTTATGGCTGTATCACTCCAGTCTCAGCCTCTGTGTCCACTTCCTCCTCTGTCTGTCTCTGAGCTCCCTCTGCCTCTCCCTTATAAAGATACATGTGGTTGCATTTAATGCCCACCTGAATAAACAAGGTTTATCTCCTCATCTCAAGGTCTTTAACTTAATCACATCTATAATGACCCTTTTTGCAAATAAGGTAACATCTACAAATTCCAGGGGCTGGGATTTAGCTCAGTGGGTAGAGCGCTGCGCTGCAGTCTCTGAGGCCCTGAGTTCAATTCCCAGCACCGCAAAAATGGGAGAAGGGCCTGGCAATCCACTCCTAAGGCAATCCCGAAGCACTCAGCCCTTGAAGACCCTATGAGGGTCGCTATGAGTCGGATACCGACTCGACAGCACCTAACAACAACAACAACAACAAGTTCCAGAGATGAGAATATGG